>APFE030316623.1:0-66372 GCA_000404065.3 Pinus taeda | reverse complement strand
CCCCGCACCCAAAATTGCCTTTCCCTTGAATTCAACAAAACCTCAAAAACTCAATTTCACAGTCTTTGTACTTCATACCTAGCCTAAAATTAGTCATCAATTCAGTCATCTCAACCTCGTTTATTATCTTTTGCCGAGATTGACCCGGAGAGAGCCCTCTCTTGTCCTCGTAAGGCTAGCTACGAGGTTGAGCGTGGTTTGATGTAGCCTCGAGTTTTACCTTATTTCAGCATAAGGTAGATTTGAGCGCTAACATAGTGGCGACCATACTAGGAAAGAGATCTCAAATGGTTTGCTTGTTGATGAGTTTGTTACACAAGTCTTAGACAGACTCTGAAGTCATGCCAGGTAGCTTTTGAAACGCTCTTGCTATGCATAAGCGGAAGTAGATAAATGCTGCTTCAATCGATCTCCGGTTAGCTTGTGGAAACTTGATTTGCAAATCACCCCAGTACTTTTGTTTGTTCTAAACCTTTGGATGATTGAGTCTAGAAAACGATTGGCTAGATTATTTTAATTCTTTTGACCTTCTGATAAACACACTGGCTTCAAAAAGACATACAAGAGCTAATCCAGATCCGAATCCACCTCCTATTTACGAAAATCCAAATTTGATTCGAAAAATTCTCCATCAAGAAAGCTCGGCGACTCCCTTGGTTAAATCTCATTCATGTCCTGCAATTTTTGAATACCTTGAAGAACTTGCTTTCGACGAAAAGTCTGAATTGTCATTGTTTAAAACCATGTCTGAAAACACTCTTGATTCTATTGTTCCAAATCTTGACTTTGCTGTAGCTCTTGAATTTGAAAGGCACAATAAATTAATTGACAATTTTATCTTGAGGCACCTTCAGACTGACATCCAAGCTGCCAATCTTGTTGATTTCTTAGAAGTTGTATCTGCAAACATTGGATCCACTATCATGGCATCTACCTCTAGAATTCCTACTGAACCGCCTTTCATTCCGACCATTCCTATGCAACCTATAATTACTTATTCCGAATCTACAGCCAATTCCCCTCCTTCATCCCACATCACTTCTCCTCCGCATACACTTCCGCATACTCCTCATACAGCAACTACACCCACTCCACCAACAACACCTAGAGTAAATCCACCTAGAGCAATGGCTGCTCGTTTCGCACCTCTTGCTTTACCTCAGAAATTGCATGATATGCCCGCAGACTATCAGAGTAAGATTCCTTTATTTTATGGCACTCCTCAAAGTGTGTCCACTCAGCAGCACATAGACAAAATGGCAAATTTTTGTGATTTATATGAGATTGATGAAGAGGATGTAACTATGCGATTGTTTGTGCAAACATTCGGAGGAGAAGTAAGAAAATGGTTCAGAGGCTTGGGAGCCAGAAGTATACCTATGTTCGCTGAACTTCAGAAACAGTTTCTAGATCGTTGGGAACTCAGAAAGGATCTCCTTCAGATCAATGCTGAGTACAATAATATCAAACGCAATCATGGTGAGTCTATCCAATACTACATTATCAGGTTCAATACAGTTTATAATGTTATTCCGGATGATTTAAGACCATCTAGAAAATCAGCTCTTCTCAAATTCCCGGATGGCTTTGATCCAGAGATGGCTTATTCGTTACGGGATAGAGATCCGCCTACTTTAAAAGATATGCAAAAGATTGCTGTTAATGTTGAGGAAAAACTGAATGACAAGAGACCACGGTTGAAGGCAGAGAAAAGAGTGACTATAAAGGAAGAATCTACAACAGAACCGCCTTGGCTTTGTGAGATGGAAAAAATGTTCAACGGAATGAATCTTAACAAATCAGAATCGTAGATTCGTAATCCAAATTATCGTGGCCAGCAACAACCTCAGTTCAGAATTAAGCTGCGTGAACCAAGAGTACAAGAGCCGGCAGCCCAGCAACCGATCAAGACTCCTCTTTTACAGAATTTTGTGAGTCAAGATTCAGACGAAGATGCTGATGTAGTAGGGGACCAAAACCACTTCTTTACTCCTAATGATCTGCCCATTTACATCACTGAAGAAGAAGAGTATGGAGAAAGTTCAGGCGCCCAGCAAGATGAAGATTTTATCTTAGCTAATGATGCAAATTTAGATGATTACCAAAGAGGATATTTGAATGCTTTGTCCACTCAACAGAAGCAATATTCATTGAGAAACCGAGATGTGCCCATCAATCCAATTCAGAAAAGAAAATAAGCTACAGCACCAAAGACAGATTCACCGATACCACAAAAGAAAGGGAAGGAGACAGTTGATCCCACAACTAGCAAGATATCAATAGCAGAAAGGACAAATCAGGCAAGTATAATTAAATATAGGTGAAAAATTTTGGTCAAAGAAGTTGAAAAAGTTTCAGCATTTAGTTTGGAAAATGAAATTTCCAAATTAAAGGTATCTATTCCTTTGACTGAAATCATGAAAAACAACAGCTATCGAGGTCAAGTCTCTAAAATTTTGAATTTTGATCCCATGTTCGACACAGTGAACATTGAAGATGATCAGCCAGAATTGATTTTTGGGCCAGCATTGGATGGTGAGTCCCCTAATAGTGATGTTACTCCCTTTTATATCAATTTGAGATTGCATGAATATGTTTTGCACAATGCTATGTTTGATTCGGGTGCTTCGCACAATTTTGATGCCAAAGGCGATCATGGAGAAGCTGGGTTTAGACATTACAAGGAAATATCATGATTTGTATTCATTTGATTCCAACTGTGTGAGATGTATCAGGCTCATCAAAGATTTGGTTGTTATCTTAGCCCAAATTCCAGCGAAAAATGTCTTGATGGATGTGGTTGTGGCGGACATTCCTCCATGTTTTGGTATGCTACTTTCAAGATCTTGGGCGGCTAAGTTGAAGGGTACTCTACAGTTAGACCTTTCTTATGCTACAATTCCAGTCTTCGGTCAAATGAGAAAGCTATATCGAGAGAAAAAGATGAAATACATGATAACCAGCAAAGAGAAGCCAATCAATCATCCTGTAAATTATGTACATACAGATTTGCAGTCGTTTGTTTTATTTGTTGATAGTTTTAATGATCTATATAGTCAGTTAGTTCAGGCAAAAGATATACCAGAGATTACTGAAAATTTTAGAGAAGTTCTACAAAAGGAAAGAGAAGAAAAGCAAGCTACTATGGAGCAAACAGCTGAAGATAAGGGGCAACAAACAGAAAAAACAGAGCTAACACAATTTCAACACTTGGAAGAAGAGGAAGATGGTCTTTGGACCATGGATTTTGATGGCGCAGTAGGTAGTGATGGTGTTGGTATTGGTGTGTGGATTCGAAGTCCCTTTTCCGTTCAAGACAAAGTTCCAAGCAAGGTGAGAGTGTGTTCCTATAAACTAGCATTTGATTGTTCAAATAATGAGGTGGAATATGAGGCTCTCATTGCTGGCCTAAAGATTCTTAGAAAGCTGAAAGCGAAGAAGATTGCGGTCTATGGTGATTCCGAGTTGGTGATAAAGCAAGTTAAGGGTGAGTTTCAGGCCAAGCATCCTCGTATGAGGGCATATCGAAATGCAGTATTAGATATTTTGAAGTTATTTTCTGATCATACCTTGAAATGTGTGCCTCGCATACAAAATGGTGTTGTTGACGGACTTGCTAAGACAGCAAGCAATTTAAAAATTCCAATGAATTCTAGCAACAAGTTTGAGATTCATGTGAAACATCGTCCCACCGTTCCGGACAATCAGCGATGTTGGCAAGTTTTTCAAGATGATGAAGAGATCAATTAGTTTCTACAAAATAAGGGTAAGTTCAAAGATACCTCAATAGATACTGAACATGATGATGGTATTGATAATATACAAGTAAATCAAATGGACATGCTGCAACTTAAAGACAACATTATTCCTAATGGATTGATTCCTTTAGAGGAGTTGTTTGACCAAGATGATGTGGCCTGCAAACCGACATTGAGACCGACTGAAAAAGGTGTTGAAGAGTTAAACATTGGGACAACTGAGAATCCCAAGAGGGTAAAGCTATCAAAGTCATTGTTACCAAGGGTAAAAGCAGAATATGTGAAATTGTTGTCTTTATTTTCTGATGTTTTTGCATGGGATTACTGAGATCTAAAAACATATGACACAAATATCATTCAGCATACTATTCCTATTAAGCCAAATCAGAAGCCTTTTCATCAAAAGTTGAGAAGAATCAATCCGAAGCTGCTGCCATCAATTGAGAAAGAGGTAAACAAATTGTATAAGTCAGGAATCATTGTGCCTATCTGATTTTCAGATTCGATATCAAACTTGGTGCCCATAAGGAGGAAAACATGTGAGATCCATTTATGTATTGACTTCAGAAATTTGAATAAGGTGTCCTCCAAAGACAATTATCCGCTGCCCAAAATGGACCATATATTGCAGCGAGTAGTTGGAGCATCAAGGATGTCACTACTCGACGGCTATTCAGGATACAATTAGATTTTAGTGCATGAAGATGACCGTGACAAGACAGGGTTCACTACTCCATGGGGAACATTTCATTATGCAAAGATGCTGTTTGGTTTGAAAAATGCAGGAGCCACCTTTCGGCGCGCAATGGACATGGATTTCACCAATGAGAAAGATGTATTTTTAGTTGTTTATCTTGATGACTTAACTGTGTTTTCAAATTCTGAGGAGGAACATTTGTATCATTTGAAAATTGTTTTCCAAAAGTGCAGAAAATATGGAATTTCGATGAATCCAAAAAAGAGTCTTTATGCCATGGATGAGGGCAAACTTATTGGCCATATCATATCTAAAGACGGCATCCGTGTTGATCCTGCATGTGTTGAAGCCATTCATCAAATTGAACAGCCCCGGAACAAGAAAGAAATACAGTCCTTCAATGGTAAACTCAATTTTCTGCGTCGCTTCATTCCAAATCTAGCAAAGCATCTTAGAGAAGTCACAAGCATGCTCAAGAAGGACAGTCAGGTAAAGTGGACCAAAGAGGCGGTGAAATCATTTAATTTAGTGAAGTTAGCTCTTTCTTCAACTCCTATTTTGATCAGCCCAGACTACACTCAGGATTTTATTTTGTTCTCATTTGCTTCTGAGCACACTTTGGCAGCTGTATTAATGCAGAAGAGGGAAGGGGTTGAAAAGCCCATTGCTTTTTTCAGTCAGATTATAAGAGATGGAGCATTGAAATATAACATCATTGAGAAGCAAGCACTTGCGCTTGTAAAGGCCTTGAAAGATTTCCGTGTGTATATATTGCATTCCCATATTCTAGCTTATGTTCCTAACACAATAGTTAAAGATATTTTAGTACAGGGAGATCTAGAAGGCAGACGAGGTAAGTGGATTGCTGCATTGTTAGAGTATGATGTAGAGATTAAACCCACCAAGTTGATCAAAGGTCAAGGACTCGCCAAGTTAATGGCTCAAACAAATTTGCAAGTCCTAGACATAAATTTGATTGCTGCCATGTCCAATGAAGATGAGGAGAATCCATCCGTTCAGGTATCTGAAATGTTTCTTTCTTCTCCTTGGTGTGCTGACATTTTATATGTACTTCATCATTTGTCTTCACCTCCCGGAATGCCTAGAAACAGAAGTAGAACTTTGAAATTGAAAGCTGCAAAATTCTGCATACTAGATTCAGCATTGTTTTGGAAAGATCATGGTGGAATGTTATTGAATTGTCTGGTCGAGGAGGAAGCCAAAAGAGTCGTGGAAGACTTTCATAGAGGGGACTGTGGAGGTCATCTGTTTTGGAAGACCACAGCAAACAAGATTCTAAGGGCAGGCTATTATTGGCCTTCATTATTTTCAGATGTATATAAGGCTGTTAAAAATTTTCATGAATTCCAAATTTTTGAAGGCAAACAGAAACTCCAGCCTTTGCCTCTCAAACCAATTGAAGTCAGCACACCTTTTCAGCAGTGGGGAATGGATTTCATCGGCGAAATTCATCCGGCATCATCAGGACAGCATCGATGGATATTGACTACCACAGACTACTTTACAAAATGGATTGAAGCAATTCCTACTCGACAAGCTACGGATGCGGTAATTATTTCTTTTCTTGAAACTAATATTTTGTCACTTTTCGGATGTCCAAGTAAGTTAATCACAGATAATGCAGCAGCGTTTAAGTCAAAAAGGATGATTGAGTTTTGATATAAGTACAATATTATCTTGGGACATTCAACCGCATACCACCCTCAAGGAAATGGATTGGCGGAGTCATCTAATAAATCTTTGGTCAATATCATTAAGAAATTGTTGGAAATCAGTAAAAAGGGCTGGCACAAGAAGTTGATAAATCCATTATGGGCTGATAGGGTGAGTCAGAAAAAGTCTATTGGCATGTCTCCTTTCGAGTTGGTGTACGGAATATACACGGTTTTTCCTACTTCGCTTGCTGTCCCGGTAGTCAAATTGCTTCAAGAAGCGGGTAGTGAGGAAGATCCTATGCAGAGAAGGATTAATCAGATGATTCATTTACAGCAGACACAGGAGGAGGTATTTCAAAACACTTGCAAGTTGCAGGAGCGCATCAAAAAGATTTATGACTGGAAAGCAAAGGCAGACACATTTTAGCTAGATGAAGTAGTTTTGAGATGGGATGCTCGACATGAAGACAAGGGAAAACATGGCAAATTTGAAAATTTATGGAAGGGTCCTTACAAGATTGCAGCATATCGTGGCCAAAACGCTTTCCTTCTCAAAGAGATGAATGGAGATGAATGTCCTGGAGGGCCGATTAATGGTCGGCTGTTAAAGAGATACTACTTTTGAGTATTTTCTACCCATTTCATCATCATTGTACATATCATTTTACTTTTTTTCTATTGCACATATAAACTAACTTATCATCTTCAGTTTGGGGCCCGAGGTGAAGGCTATAATTCTGAAAATGAAGGTTAGTTAGTCTAAGTTTGTCAAGTCAGTTGTCTAAATCTTTTAGTTTCGAGTCTAGTTTGGTCAAAGCAGTTTTTGGTTTTTCAGTCAAATTCTCAAGATTTTGTGTTGGAATAATGACTCCATCGCCCAATGGATGAAGGCACTGTCTAGCTCTTATAGAGATCTGCAGTTCTTGGCATCTCCAAGGAGCTACCATTCCCATTGGAGCCAATGTTAGAGTCGGTCTAGTTATCCCTCTGTCAGAGATCAAAGCTCTTTTTGCATTTCATGTTTAGGTGTCCCATCCATTTTGATCAGTTGCATTTCGTTAGGCATGCCATAACTCTGATGGAGTGGTTTGTGTCACTCATTTCCCTCGTGCTTGGCACTACTGGTTAAGGTCTATTCATTAAAATAAGTCTTCAAAGGTCATTTACAATCATGTTTTAAATTTTGAGGCCTTAGGTCTAGGGTTGAGTCAATTTTGTCTTGAAAAGTCTTAGAAGACCAGCAGGCCAGAGGGATGTCTTTCATAGATCATCACTTCAATAATTTTCATCATTTTACAGATAAAGTATGACTTCTCTTCAAAACTCTTTTTTGAAGATAAGTCGCCATCTCATTTTTGTAAAAAATTGTCAAAATTTTCAATTCTTCAATCGTTCAAGTGCAGCCTTGGTCTCCTTTGCCAGAGCATATCAGAGCTATCCCTGCAAAAAAATTATCAGAGAAAATCATTATGTCAACCAATTTTAAAGGCGAAACCAAAAAGGTCATAGCCTATTAATTTTGAAAAAGTGTCAACAACCAAACATAAGAAAATGGGTTTTGGGTTAAGTAAAAATCAACAAGGAGTCTATATGCAGATATTTCTCCTCATTTGCAACCCATTCCACATTCCAAGAGCAAAGAGCATTGTTCTAAGGCGATTTTGTGAGTTTGTGAGCAAATTTGGCCGTTTCCAAGGTGCGTGGCGCATCAGGAGCGCGCGGCGCGTTAGGTGAGGCGCGCGACACATTGAAGTTTATGCCTAGACTTTGTCCAAAACACACTCAAACACCTCTTCCACGCATCAAATCATAGGTAAGCTTACATTCATGGCTTGTTCTTGGTTTTTGAATGATTTATATAAATAAATTATGCTATATTTGCCATGAAAAACCAAGTGTAAAAACCCTCCTTGTCAATTAATTTGCTGTAACGATTTAAATGCCAAGATTGCTGTAGGGTTTTCAAAAATAACTGTTGCCAAGGTTTTCCTATTTCCTTTGTTTCCCATCCCCTATTTTCACCATTATTTTCCCCAATAATTCCTCATAAACCCCACACCATCGTCCCTCAAAATCCTAATCCCTCCCTTCTATTATAAACATATAATCCCTACCTCATCCCAAAACCCTAAAACTTCAAGATTTTCAAGTCCCTTCCCTTCCCTAAATTCTTTGTTTTATTTCTATTTTCCCCATTTCCCTAAATGTTTCCCTTTTCCTAACAATTCCCTTATCATTTGTGTCCCCTTGGTCACAACATTTTGAAAAAAAGAAAAAGTCTACAGTCAATTTCGCACACAGTTGTATATCATCATATATATATTCCAGCTACCTTGTTTCTAAAAGAACATGTCAGAGACCGAGTCAGTATATGAGCATGATTATGATAGTGACTCTACACCGGAGGTAAATGTACCTAATGTGCCACGGAGATATCACAAAGGTGGCAAGAGTGGACAACATGTTAGGGAGGAGCCTACTTCTTTGGCTCAATTGCAAGCTTGCCCACTTGCAATGGATTTTTTTCGGCGCCAATCATGTTACCAATATTGTGAGATGATCTCACAAACTCAACATCATCGGGAACTAGTCCATATATTTGTCCTTAACCTATAGGATGGTCATGTAAACCTTGCTAGAGTGGATGTTACCTTGTTACCCGACACTATTACTCAGGCCACTGGGGTACCAAATGTAGGGGAGGAATGGAGCAAATGCTAGATGCTAGACAGGTATTACTATGAGCCATATATCAAGCCCAGGTATATCAGACACTTGAATGCAACCTTTCCTTTCAGATTCCTGAAAGATGAGTTTGCACCCTTGATGAAACTCATCATTCGGTATTTCAGCTGTGAGGGCAGATTCTCCCGTCTCTATGCGTACCATGTCTGTTTGTTGATGCATTTCACACGGGTATGTATGATGAACATTCCATTTCTCATGTGTCGAAACATAGAGAGGATGGTGCCTTTAGTACAAAGGAAGAGCCCGACACATCAACATAGGAGCATATATCACTATGCCTTGATCAAAATCATAGTGATGCATCAGTTAGCACAGCAGGGTATTTCTTGGGAGGATTTCATCTCCCGTGATTACTTTTCCACATTACAGCCTCCTCCAGAGATAGTTCATGATGAGGGAGGGCCTTCACAACAGTTTGACATTCCTGAGACTGAGCATGTTGATGCTCCAGTATATGTGACATATCAGAGAGGCCACAGGGCCTTATTTGCATCCGCACGACGAGTACTATCTCCACCCAGGGTGGAAGGGGTCTCGTTGACATCATCAGCACAGCGAGTATTATATCCACATCATGTGGAAGGGGTCTCGCCTCTGTCTTCAGCACAGGTACAGATTTAGAATAGGGGAAAGAAACCCATGGTTGATGAGGGTCCTTCAGGAGGTCAGGATATGGGTATCCTTGATGTTGATGCTAGCTCGCCTAACTCGGAGCTCAAGGAGATCATCCGAGAGCAGAGGGCCGAGAATGAGTCGCTGCAAAAGAAATTGCAGATGGCTAAATGGGTGATCAACTACTTGGAGCAGTGCAACAAACAGCTGGAAAATGAGCATGAACTTTATGAGTTGTGGAAGATCCGAGAAGACCGGGAATTGGCTCGAAGAAGACCCGGTGATTTAACACCTATTGATCAAGAATCAATGCTCATCCGGGTAAACACTCATTTGGAGAAGTTGTTGGCGAAGGCAAACAGGGACAAAGACATGCTTCGCCATATGAAAACTCACTATTGGGCTCGCATGCATGTGTGCAAAGCGAGAATGAAGATCCTCAAGAGGCGTTTGAGTAAAGCGCAAAAAAAACGCAAAAGGCCCGATCCGCTTCGAGTTTTGGTCGAGGCTTCATTAGTTGGGCATGATACATGATGGAGGGTCTTCACTCCAAATTTTGGCAAATTTGGAGAAAATTTTGTCGTTTCAAAATTTTTGGCTTGCGAAACAGGTTTTTTGGCTCTACGCGTAGCGCGTAGTGCGCGACCCATAAGATGGGGAGGTCCAAATCACATATGGCTTATAGTTTTAGATTTGGCGTGATGAAATACACATGCTCGTCCATTTCCAAGACATTTCATCAAGTTCTGGGTGACCAAAAGGCTCAAAAGCATCATGAAAATCACCTTTCTGCCACTTTTTGCACCAACAGGAAGTACTTCTGGGAGAGTGCACTTTGGGAGGGTCAAATGGACACCAAATTGGAAAATTCCACTTGGGTTAGAAAGTAGACATCTAGTGCTTTCCAACAAGCCAACCGGAGCTCAATTTTGATGCGAGGAAGTGCCCCAAAAGTAGGTGGAAAGGCGTGCAGTGCACAGGGCTCACGCGTGCGGCACACAACGTTTTTTGGCACAGTTTTTGTCCTCAGCTCAGTAAATGAAGCCAATTTGACCAGTTTTGACTTGTGATGGGATTTTTCACCCTTCTTGATGTAATTATTGGAACTTTATGTTGTTTTGACACTTATTTACCTATTCTAGATGATTCATTCATAAAATAGCAAAAATGTAATGAATGAATTGATTTCCTAGCTTATAGAGGCAAGTTGTTTTGACTGCCTAGATTGTAGTGCTTAGTTTAGAATTGGTTGAAACAGCTCCTAGGATGATGAGCTCAGCCCCTAGAGGCAAGGGAATGTGTTGGCTTGCCTATATTATGTATTTTCTTAGTCATTTTCAGGGTTGGACTCTTGGGAATAGCTTGACACTATATTGTACACATCTTATTTGCATTTTGGCAAAGGAAAGACCAGGGTTTTTCATCACTATTTGGGATTCATGTGGCTTTATGTGTTGATGGTGTGTTTCTCTCAGTACTTGTAAGTTGTGTATGTGTACCACTTTCTTTATTTAATCTTCTGTAATTAAACAAATGAAGTGTTAATGTAGAATCCATGAACTTGCTATGCTCTGTCTTTAAATTTGTTTATTTTTCTATGTTTTCTTCAGTTTAAGGAGAATCCTTGAGACTTCCTTGCTCTCCTTAGCTCCTCACTAGTCTAATATTCCCATCTCACTTGCTTTAAGGCATCAAAACAATTTCCTATCTTGCCCCAAGTAGACCTCTGCAAAAGTTGTGCCTCGTCCTCGCACCCAAAATTGCCTTTCCCTTGAATTCAACAAAGTCTTAAAAAATCAATTCCAAAGTCCTTGTACTTCATACCTAGCCTAAAATTAGTCACCAATTCATTCATCTCGACCTCGTTGATTATCTTTTGCCAAGATTGACCCGGAGAGAGCCCTCTCCTGTCCTCGTAGGGCTAGCTACGAGGTTGAGCGTGGTTTGATGTAGCCTTGAGTCTTACCTTATTTCAGCATAAGGTAGATTTGAGCGCTAACAAGTAGAAAAGAGAAACCCAATAATCACCCCATCGATGTTGTACATATCAACCTAGATTAATTCGTTTTGTATAGTGATATGATTCGAGTTGATGATGATAGTCAAATTGTGGAAATTTCTGAAGTTTCGAATGTCATAAGTAGTGTACAAGAAGATTTGATTGCAGAAAAACAAAAAAAATGATGCAGATTATTTGCAGCCAGAAAATTCACCTAAATAGATTCTTGAATCAGTGCCAGAAACACAGATTATTGAGAGAGTGAGTCATCCTCCAAAAAATTAGATAGATCAGCCTTCCAAAGTTCTATTTCCGGATGAAGAAGATGGTCTTTGGACCATGGAGTTTGATGGTGCATTGGGGAAGGAAGGAGCTGGGATTGGAATGAGGATTCATGGTCCCTTGCATCAGTCATGCAAAATTCCTCACAATGTAAGAATGAGTTCATAAAAGTTGCTTTTAATTGCTCAAATAATGAGGCAGAGTATGAAGCACTGATTGCTGGCCTTAAAATTCTCAAAAAGATGAGAGAAAAGAAAATTTTAGTTTATGGCGACTCCGAGTTGGTGATTAAATAGGTAAAAGGGGAGTACCAAACCAAGCATACAAGGATGTGATCTTATCAAAATGTTGTTCTTGACATTCTCAAACTTTTTCAGAATATACTTTGAATTTGATTTCTAGAACTAAGAATTTTATGGCTAATTCCCTTGCTACTGCAGCAAGTATGTTTAAGATTCCTATCCACTCAAATAAGAAGTATTCAATTCATGTTAAGCACCGCCCAACTATCTCTGACAATATGAAATATTGTCAGGTGTTTTGGGATGACAAACACATTAAAAATTTTATGGAGATGGAAGACGAATTCTTGAATTCCCACATTGATTATGCATCTGATGAGAATGATTCGAAAATTGAGGCTACTGAAGTTGAAATGTTGCAATTGAAAGACAATAACATTCCTCAAGGTCTTGTTCCTCTGGAAGATTTATTTGATCATGATGATGTTTCCGAAAATCCCACCATGGTCCCCACAGAAAAAGGTGTTGAAGATATAAACATTGGTACAATGGACAAGCCCAAGATGGTCAAATTGTTGAAGTCTTTATCCCCTAAGGTGAGAAGTAAGTACATTGCATTGATGACTGAATTTTCAGATGTAGTTGCTTTGGAATATTCAGATCTAAAGGTGTATGACAAGAACATCATCCAACATACTATACCAGTCAAGCCTGATTAGAAGCCATTCCATCAGAAGTTGAGGAGGATTAATCCAAAATTGCTGCTATCCATTGAGAAAGAGGTAAATAACTTTTTTTAGCTGGTTTTATAGTTCCTATTCATTTTTTTGAATGGATGTCAAATATTGTGCCGGTGAGGAAGAAGATAGGGGTGATTCATCTTTGTATTGATTTTAGGAACTTAAACAAAGTGTCCTTAAAGGAAAATTATCCTCTTCCAAATATGCATCATATTCTACAGAGGGTAGTTGGGTCTTGCAGGAGGTCACTTATTGATGGATACTCAGGCTACAATCAAATTTTGGTGCATGAAGAAAATCAGTTGAAAACAAATTTTATGACACCATGGGGTACATTTATGCACGCCAAGATGCCGTTTGGATTGAAGAATTCAAGGGCCACTTTTTAGCGAGTAATGGACATTGCTTTCACTAAAGAAAAGGATGTATTTTTGGTTATTTATTTCGATGATATCATATTTTTTTCCAAATCTAATGATGGGCACTTGCATCACCTAAGAATTGTTTTTCAAAGATGCAGAAAATTCAGCATTTCAGTGAATCCAAAGAAGAGCTTATTCACCATGGACGAGGGCAAGCTGTTGGGGCACATCATTTAAAAAGATCATATTCACATCAACCCTACATGAGTTGAAGCAATTCAATAGTTAGATTTTCTAAGAAACAAAAGAGAGATTCAATCTTTCAATGGAAAAATCAAATTTTTGAGGAGGTTCATCCCAACCTTGCTAAACATTTAAGGGAGATGACCACTATGCTAAATAAATAAAATGAGGTAAGGTTGTCAGAAGATACTAAGAAATCATTAAATGGAGTTAAATTTTCATTTTCTACTACCCCCACTTTGATCAGTCCCTATTATACTTCAAATTTTCTTATATTTTCTTTCACCTCTGAGCATACTTTAGCAGTTGAGGGACCATAAAAATGAATAACCCATTGATTTTTTCAGTTGAACTATAAGAGGTGTGGTGCTAAAGTACAACATTATTGATAAGTAAGATTTAGCCTTGGTGAAAGCTCTGAAGGTCTTTTGAGTTTAAATTCAGCATTCACATATTGTAGCTTATGTTCCAACAAAAATAGTGAAAGAAGTTCTCATGCATATAGTTCTAGAAGGTAGGTGGAGAAAATGGATCACAACAATGCTAGAATATTATTTAGAGATAAAATTGACAAAGTTGATCGAGGGATAGGGTTTGGCAAAGCTCATGGCCAAATATAACTTGCATGCATTAGATATCAATCTGATCTCTATCCTGTTTGAAGAAGAAGTGGAAGACTCAGATATACATGTGTCAAAAATGTCTACTTCATCACCTTGGTATGCTAACATTGCCTATGTATTGCAACATTTAAATCCTTCGCCGGAAGTGCCAAGAAGTAAGAGTAGATCCTTAAAATTGAAATCTTCAAAATATTGTATTCTTGATGGTGTTTAGTTTTGGAAAGATCCGGGTGGTGTGTTGCTGAATTGTCTTGTCGAAATTGAAGCAAAGGACGTGATGAGTGACTTCCATAAGGGAGATTGTGGTGGACACCTATTTTGGAAAACTATAGCCAACAAGATTTTGAGGGTTGGTTTTTATTGGCTGACTCTTTTTGTTGATGTGTATAAAATTGTGATGAGTTGTCATGAATGCCAAATTTTTCAGGGGAAAAGGAAGTTGCAACCATTTTCATTGCAACCCATTTCAGTCGCTGCACCATTCCAGCAATGGGGTCTTGATTTTGTTGGTGAGATCCATCCTTCATCATCAGCCTAGCATAAATGGATCCTAACTGCTACATATTACTTCATGAAATGGATTGAAGTGATCCCCACCAGGAAAGCTACTGATTATGTTGTCATTCAGTTTATTGAATCTAATATTTTGTCAAGATTTGGCTTCTTGCAGAAGATAATCATCGATGATGCTACTACTTTTAAGTAAAAAAGGATGGTGGAATTTTGTGAGAAGTACCATATCACATTGAGGCATTCAACCACTTATTACCCGCAAGGGAATGGGTTGGATAAATATTCCAATAAAGCGTTGATAAACATAATCAAGAAGGTGTTGGAGGTCAATAAAAATAATTGGCATAATAAGCTCATCAATGCTTTATGGGAAGACAAAGTAAGTAACAAGAAATCCATAGGCATGTTGCATTTTCAGTTGGTGTACGAGGTAGATACTGTCTTTCCTTCATCTTTTGTTGTCTCGTTCATGAATGTTTTGTAGGAAGTGGGAAGCGAGCCAAATTATGTGCAATCAAGAATAAATCAGATGATCCATTTACAACAAACTAGTGAGGAAGTGCTGCAGAACACTTCCAAACTTCAAGAAAGAATAAATAAGATTTATGACAACAATACCAAAGAAGATAATTTCAACATGGGTGATGTAGTTCTTTGTTGGGATGCATGAAATGAAGAAAAGGACAAGCATGGTGAGTTCAAAAATTTGTGGAAAGGACCGTACAAAATCTCATCTTTGAGAGGTAAGAATTCTTATCTACTGGAAGAAATGGATGGACAAAGTTATTCAAGAGGAGAAAAAATTGGTAGTCTTCTCAAGCACTACCTTACTTGATAAATTTCTAGAAAATTTTCATTATCATTGTATATACCAATTTACATTCCTATTAGACTGCGGAGTGCGTATCATGGGAGCTTGAAGCCCGAGGAGAAGGCCATAAGGCTTCTTTGACCAGCTATTATTTTGAAAGATTTAGTTTGTTTTGTTTATTGTTTGCCGAATTTAGTTAGTCAGTCAGTTTTCAGTTTGAGTTTTGTCTTTGCATTTCGACTCCATGCCCAATGAATAAGGCTACCTAGTCTACAATGTTCTTGACACTTCTAAGGAGTTGTCATCCCCAACTGGATCCAATGTTAGTTTCAGTCAATATTTCCTGTCACCAGTGATCAAATATGCTCTTATAAGGTTTGCTAGGGGTCTCAAAGTAAAATTTTAATCATTTCGTTAGGTTTTGAGAATAAAATTTGGTCACTAGCTAGTGCGTCTAGGTCTATTGCTGCTCCAAAATTTTCATGTTCTGGTCATTGCCATCACTCAGTTGGATGTGTTGTCATTGAAATATCATCACCATCATCTCATTCATATCACCTTGGTCTTCATTCAGCTCAATGCCACCATTAGGTCGTTAGGGTTAGATTCATCAAAATCTGCCATGTCATTAATAAATCTGGCAAATGAAGGAGTAGTGATAAGGTTTTTCTCAAAAGGTTTGGTTCCAAGTGTAATTTATTCAAAATGATGTAATAAGTTCAATGTTCTAAATTTTCATATGAAAAGTTCCAAGTTACAAAGTTTCCAAAGGCAAAGTGAAAATATATGGTGGGCCACCCTACCATTATGAAATTGACTTTAACAATCTATAAAGATCATCTTATTTCATTCTCTCTGTCATATTCATTACTAAATATCTCTCATTGACCAACAAGTCATTTCCTTAGCAATTTCATAGGCAGAAATACTCCAAAGGGTCACCCAAACAGTTTTGTTGTGTTTTCTCAATATTTCACTGCGCTTTCCAGAAATTCACTGTGTTTTCCAAAATTTTGTTGCATTTTCTCTCTTGTACAAAATTTTGTTGTGTTTTCTAGAGTTCCATTGCGTTTTTCTCTCCTATTTTCACAAACCCAGTTTTAAAGGGTTTCTAAAGGGAAATTAAGGTTTCATCAGCTTTGTACAAGTAAGTTCAACCCTCCGTACACTTCTTATCAGTTCATTTCCCTATTTTGATATTGCAAAACCTCCATTACTCCCTATGTTGGGTTTTCACTCTTTTCTTAGTGGACTGTGTAGAAATTCCCTTGATTAGACCCTCCACCCATTTCCTCCCATTTCACTTCCCAAAAATCCCAAACATCGCTACCTATTTCCCTAAATTTTCCTACCCTCTTTCCCCTTTCCTAAACCCTCCATTCTATCCCCTCATCCATCCCCCTATTTTCCTAATTAGGGATTTCACTTGCACACAACCAAAATGGAGGAGGAAAGGAAATCTTGTAACAAAGGAGGTCCAATCCTAAGATATGAACCACTAAACACTGAGGAGATGTCGTCTTCCCCACTATCCAAGAATTTATTTGAGAACGTAGAGTGTTTATGGTTTTATGAGCTAGTTCAAAGGGTCAAATACCATGCCAAATTGACTAGTTTGTTTGCCACTCATTTGAGGAGAGATAAGGTCACTATTGGAGGTGTTACTCTCACTATTTCAATTGAAATAATAGGATCAACCATAGGGATACCTAACAATGGAGAAAAATGGTTTAAGAATCAAGATTTGGATTTTCAAAACATCAACCTTACATCAAAGGTTCCTATAGACACATCATTAAGAAGGTTTTTCCTTTTGCATAGCTCCTTGAGAAATTTGCTCCATTGATGAGGGTGAAATACTTTACATGTGAAGGCAGATTCCCAAGATTGTACAAATACCATGTCATATTTCTCATGCATTTCAGAGGGGTAAAGCCACTAAACCTAGCCTACTATCTCTACAAAATTTTATCTAAGATGGTAGAGAAGGTGAAACATAGACATAGTGACCAGGAAAAAGACATTTTCACCATGCCCTCATCAAGATTATTGTATTGCATCAACTTGCCCAAACGAACATCACTTGGGAAACATTTATTCAGTTGGATTTCTTGTTGCCTTTTGTTAGTTAATCCACAAGCCCAAGTACATCATGAGCACCACATAAGCATGTGAATATTGGATCATCTAGCAGACCTAGAGTTGAGAGGATACCTAGGCCTGAAGTGACTTAGACATATCAGAAAGTGATTTGTTATTGAATGTTAGTTTTGTTGTGCTAATTTCAATTACAAATTTATAAACAAATTCTTGTTCACTACTTCCTATGCATAGGTTTCTTTAGGTTGTTTGGTGATTGTAAATAGGTAAATTACATCATGTTTTATCTGAAAATCATGAGAAAATTAGTTTAAAATAAAGTGTTAAACAACAACAATAAAAATGACAAAAAACCATCAATTCAACACCTTAACACAGTATTTTGATGAACGAGTTCACCCCTTGTAGGCTACATCTCTTGAGTCCTTGGTCCAACTTCCATGGCTTGGGCCTCTATTTTAGCTCAATATGGAAAAATGTTGTTAACAAATCTCTACTACTCTTGATACCTACACCAATGTGTTCAGAATGTCAAAATTAGCTAGGAACACCTTTTCCTTAGCTCAATTTGGTCAAAAAATGCTCCAGTTATGGCTCAAACAGTTTTTCCCTAAAAATCCTCAAAATCTAAAAGAACTCCAGTTAGGGCCACCAAATTTGGGCGCAATTATGAAAATAGCGGAGTCCGCCAAAATTCCACCAACTGCTAATCTGGGTTTAATTAATTATAAGTGGAGTTAATTAGTGGTAAATTATGGATTAGTGCACAATTACCATGCAATTAACTAACCGTAACCCCAATGGATATGGAGGAGCAGACACATATGTCGGTTTTTGGCATGGTTTCCCCAATGGTTTCGAAACCATAACCCTGACTTGGCGGTTTCTGCGGTGGTGTCACATGTTGACATAAACCGTTGCAGTTATGGTTTGCATTGGAGTTGTTTACGTTAACCATTGTGTGTTCACATGGATGCGGTAATCGTCAGGGACATGGTTTTATGTTGGAGCCATCGAATTACTAACTATTTGTTGTTAATTGTGACACATTTAGATGGGGAGGATTGGCTTGCAGGATGGCCCCTCCTAACCTCCAACCTTAAACACAATACAATTCAAGTATGCATTATGCTCTATAGCGGTTAAGTGACATGTGGTGGTGTAGTGGTATGGCACAAAGTTTTTGGAGAGGAGGTCGCAGGGTCGAACCTTGGTGCCTCCATAAAATTTTGTTGAACTGTGCCAAGCCAGTTCCTTTGGGGAGGGACACGTGGCGACCTCTGGGCTTGCCACTTATCCCCTCCTCATTGGTCCACCTTCATACATAATGTCATCAACCTGAAATCCAACCAAAAAATGACACTTGGAATGCTCTGATTGGGTGTTGACCATCCATTAACCTTGCCTAGTTACTTGCTCTGTCACCAGTACAAACTGCTGGCAGTGCAATGTCTAGGCATTTTTTTTGCAAAATTTTGGTTGTTTAGTAAAGTGAACATAACTCAATAATGTATTCATATGAATTCAGTTTTCAGTGAAATGAATTACGTTAGTATCAGTTTTCTGAGACAGGCGTGGTTGTTCAGGTTTCAAGCAATTCTGAGAAATTTGATTTTTGAGCTAAATACTGAGCGTATAATCATTCCTCCCCACTAGAAGCCTTTTGGACGCCAAAATATACTATTAATTGTTCAATAGGTTAGGGTACAATTCCCTCACCTTCTTGATCTACAACCATTTGTCTTTAGATGGCTTTTGTCCCTTGAGTCCCACTCTAAGGTATTCGACATCCCCTCTTTTAGAAGTCTTGGTTCTTCTGTCAAGTATGAGATCCTGTTGAAGTTCATCAAGATATTCTAGTGATAAATCATCTATTGATGGTAGTTGAACATGCTCTCCTTGATCATCAATCAAAGGAGGTTCAAACAATCTCAAATTCTTAACATTAACAACATAGTATATTTGCTATAAGGAGGAAAATCAAGCTTAAATGCATCGTTACAAATCATTTCCAGAATTTTAAAAGGACCATAATAGATTGGCTTCAGATTTTTACCTTCCCCTTGAAGTATCTCTTTGCTAATATATAACCAAAATTTATCTCAAACTTGAAATTTTTGATAAACCTAGTGTTTGTCATGCCTTGCCTTGTAGCTGCTTTGACTTTTCTCAAGTTGTTCCTACACTGTATGATGTATCAACTGATTTTTTTGTATGAACTTCCTTACCTTATTGATGTCACTATGACCATCGATGGTGACATCATTCTCAAATACAAAGTCCAATGGCGATCTTGGCAAGTACCCAAAACATGCCTCAAATGGCGATGTGTTTGTGGAAGAATGCTTTTACCTATTATATGCATGTTGTATGTAATGAAACTATTCATCCCACAATTTGGG
Source organism: Pinus taeda (assembly GCA_000404065.3). NCBI lineage: Eukaryota > Viridiplantae > Streptophyta > Pinopsida > Pinales > Pinaceae > Pinus > Pinus taeda. The sequence goes on along the minus strand of APFE030316623.1, from coordinate 46,564 downwards.
ATGTTTGCTGCAATATCCTCTAAGAAGATGAATGACTATTCTGTTGACCACCTCGTTTTTTCCATTTGTTTTCGGATGAAAGGTTGTACTCTTCTTAAACTTTGTGTCCATCATGTACCACAAAATTGACCAAAAATTCCCAACAAATCGAGAATCTCGATCACTTACAATGGAAGTAGGAAGACCAAAATGAACCCAAATGTTTTGGAAGAAAAGATGAGCTATTTTTTCAGCTCTAATTTTGTTTTTACATGGTGCTAGTATACACATTTTGCTGAACCTATCTACAACTACATAAAAGTAATCATGATCTTCCCTTGACAATGGAAGACCTCCTACAAAATCCATTGAGATACTTTCCCATGGACATGAAGGTACTAGAAGTGGAGTGTACAATCCTAGTTTCCTATTACTAGGCTTACTAGTTGCACACAAATAACATCCTCTTATGAAATGAGATACATTATCAAACATTCGTGGACAATAAAAATACCTTTAGAGATTCGTTATTGTCTTGCCTACACCAAAGTGTCTAGGAAACAATGAAGTATGTGCCTCCCTTATGATATTGTTTCTTTCTCCCTGTGGAATACACAACTTTCCCAAGTGATACAACAAACTATTATGTACATGATAATCCAATTCTTCAATTTGGTTTCCTTGACTCAATATTGCATACACATCTTGAAAGTCATTATCATATGCATATTTCTCAATGTAAATTTCATGAAAAACATAATTATACTTGAGTACAACAAATGAATTACAATAGGCCTTGAAAGCATATCAACTACCTTATTGTCGATTCCCTTTTTGCACCTGATAACTAAAGAAACTATTGTAGAAAACCCATCCATCTGAAATGTCGCGACTGCTGCAACTTTGACTGTGACTATAAGTACTACAATGGTTGATGGTCAGTATGGATAATTGTCTCCTTCCCCATCAAGTAGTGTTTCCATTTTTTGACACTTTGTACCAATGCGTAAAGTTCTTTTTCATAAGTGGGATAGTTAGTTACAGCTCCATTAAAAAATTCAGAATGAAATGAAATGGCCTTACCATGTTGCATAAGAAATGATCCCATGGCATAATCATTGGCATCCATTTGAATCTCAAGTGGCTATCTAAGATCCAGAAGAGCCAATACTACTGCTAGAAGAGCCAATACTACTGCTGAACTAATATTTTTCTTCAAAGCATCAAATGATTTCTGTTGTACATATCCCTAGTGGAAGACTTTCTTGACACTTGTTAATGCATGTAATGGAGCTGCAATGGAAGAAAAATTAGCAATAAATTTCCTCCAATATTGTTTTTCCCCTAAAAATCTTCTTACATCTGTAACTATATTGGGCTTGGGCTAATTCAGAATGACCTCAACTTTAGAGGGGTCGATCTTCAACTCACCTCCTCCAACAATGTGTTCCTAATACACTAAAGAAGTCTTACCAAATTAACACTTTGACATCTTTAAAAACAAATTTTCTTTTCTCAAGACATAAATTACTTTGTTTACATGCATGACATATTCATCTTTGGATTTGTTGAATATGAGTATATCATCTAAGTACACAATGACAAAGTCATCTAGAAATGGTCTCAATACATCATTCATAACTCTCATGAAAGTAGTTGGAGCATTTGTAAGACCAAAAGGCATAACAAGCCACTCAAACAATCCTTGTTTAATTTTAAATGAAGTTTTCAAATGTCCTTTTCAACTATTCTAACTTGATGATAACCACTTCGTAAGTCTAAATTAGTGAAATACGTTTCATACCTCAACTGATCAAGCAAATCATCAATTTTTGGAGTGGATAACGATTCTTTACCGTGATTTTGTTTAGTGCATAGAAATCCACACACACACACCAAGTCCTGTCCTTCTTTGGTACCAAAACAATTGGCGAACCACATGGTGAAGTAGATGGGCGTATGATACCTTTGTTCAAAAATTGTTGAATTTTCTTCTTGATTTCCATGCTCTCCATAATCGACATGTGATACATAACAATTTTTGGAAGTGGAACATCCTGTTGTAGCTGTATCTCATGTTGAATTCCCCTCTTGGGAGGTAACCCCTTTGGTTCCTAAAACATCTCGCCATGCTTTCTTACCACACTTAACAAATCAGATTTCATTTTTTCATCACAACCTTCAAAATACTCATAATCAATAACATTCTTTTTCTTGATCATGAGAAGCACAAAATTTTTACTTGCATTTACTAGTCTCTTCATCTTCCCTACATTAACCAAAGAAATTTTCATCTTTTTGTGATGGGATCTCAGAATGTACTCCACCCCATTCTTGAGCAATAAGTATTTATTTTCATGGCGATAAAATACTGCTTTCCTATCATACAAAGAAGGACTACCCAAAATGATTCCTGAGATGTCAAGTGGAACTACATCTAACTCAACTTCATCAATGAACTTTTCAGTAATGGCGAACTTGAATAAACATTTCCTTGTAACCTATAAATTTGCGTGATTGACTATCCAACCCAATGGATATGGATTATGATGAGGTATGGTTTCAAGGTTGATTTTTTTGACCAAGTCTTTTGAAATTAAGTTTGATTGTGACCCACTATCAAATAATGCATCAATCTTTTTATGATTTGAAATTACCCTTACATGAATCAATTCTATTCTTGATTCTTCATTTGGAGTGTTGTTTTGAGTGTTTGAGGAACTAGTGGGGCAACAACTTATTTCCCTTTCGTGACCATGGCTGAAATCTTGGTCTCATCACCAGAATCTGATCCAAGGTCATGTTGTGTGGTAGTGGTCATCTTTTGTTTTCCCTTATTGTTTTGTTTCTTAGGCCTTTGGGATGTAATTTCGAACAATGGGCTTCATCATACCCAACATTGGATCAATGTTTGCATATGGTTTTCTCCCCTTCTTTCTTCACACTTGAATTCTTATTTCCTTTCCATTCCCCCCCCCCCCCCCGCCTTCTCTTTCTCCTTACCCTTGAAAGGATTCTTCTTACTACCCTCTTCTTGAATGTTCTTTCCCCTTGCTTCAAGGTGCGTGGCTTACACACATACCTCATCCAAATTGCTTAGATTGAACAGAAGGATAATATGTTTCAAATAGGAATGTAAACCCCCAATATATTTCAATAGTGTATCTTGGGAATTCAAGTTTACTCCTAACAACAAATCCCTCTTTCTAAACTCCTGAGTATAGTCTTGAACTGTTTGACCTTTGAGATGCCTAAAATTCTACCAACTCATAATGGATTTTTGCATATAGGCTAAAGGGTAAAACTGTATTTTAATTGCAGAAATAAATTCAACCCAAGAAATGGATATATTACCATGAATTCATATTTCCTCTTGAGTATTTGCTTCCCCTAAAGCTAATCCTTCTAGCCTCAATGAAGCGAATTAGATCTTTATGTCATCTTCTTCGATGTTCTAAATTTTTCAATATACCTTCAATTTTTTAATCCATTTGTCTAACGTTTATGCATTCACTTCACCATTGTACATGAGAAGTTCAAACTTAATGTCCAATTTGAGTAAGGGATTTCTTCCTTTTGGGGTTTGGGAATGAGTATGGACAGTTTTGGTGGTGGAAGTGGAAGATGTTTGAGATGTTGTGGATGATGAAGATGATGAGGAAGATTATGAATATGGTGGGCATGTAGGTGGCTTTCCTCCATTATCCTTGGAATCCTTCTTATCATCTTTTTTGTCTCTTGGGATTCCTTCTCCATGTGGAGGTTTAGAAATCTATCCAACCATTCTAGTGTCCCTCTCTTCATAGAGGAATTTAACCATCTCAGTTAAAGTGTAGAAAGATTTCTTGAATTCTTCCTCTTCTAAAGAAGGAGCTTCGGGCTCTCTTTCTCCAAACATAATGGCTGTGCATTCAGGCTAAAAAATTGGTACTCCTTGCACCTCTTCAATCTCAATTGAAGGAAAAACTTGAGGTGTTTCAAGTGTAGTTCGAATTGGAACTTTGGGTGGTGGACATTGTGGCCTTGTGGCTCTCCTTCTAGGAATTACCTCAAGAGTTGCAACCAACAATTTCCCTTCTCCTCTCTGCAACTTTAACCTTGTAAGCATCACAATTTTGCAACCATTAAAACCCTACTTGCACAAAACACAAGCAATCAAGCAAATAAAAATTTTCTGTGATACCAACTTGATCTTTTATTGAATTTTAGTTTTGTTGTGCTAATTTCAATTACAGATTTATAAACAAATTCTTGTTCACTACTTCCTATGCATAGGTTTCTTTAGGTTGTTTGGTGATTGTAAATAGGTAAATTACATCAAGTTTTATCGGACATTCATGAGAAAATTAGCTTAAAAGATAAGTGTTGAAAAACAACAATAAAAAGTAAAACAAACCATCATTGAACACTTTAACATAGTGTTTTGATGAAGGCATTCACCCCTCCTAGGCTACATCTCCTTGGTCTAGCTTCCATGGCTTGGGCCTTTGTATTAGCTCAATATGGAAAAAAATGTTGTTTACAAAGCTCTATTACTCCTGATATCTGCACCAATGTATTTAGAATGTTGAAATTAGATAGGAACACCTTTTCCTGAGCTCAATTTGTTCGAAAAATGCTCCAATTATGGATCAAATAAATTTTCCCTAAAAATCCTCCAAATCTGGAAGAACTCCAATTAGGGCCACCAAATCTGAGGGAAATTCCGAAAATAGCGAAGTCCACCAAAATTCCACCAACTACTAATCCAGGTTTAATTAATGATAAGTCGATCTAATTAGTGTTAAACTATGGATTAGTGCACAATTACTACGCAGTTAACTAATGGTAACATTGATAGTTTTGGAGGAGAAGACACAAATGGTGGTTTTTGGCGTGGTTTCCCAATGGTTTTGAAACCATAACCATGACCTAGAAGCTTTCGTGGTGGTGTCACATGGTGACATAAAATGTTGCAATTATGGTTTGCGTTGGAGCCATTTGCGTTAACCGTTGCACGTTCAGATGGATGCGTTAACCGTCAGGGATAGTTCTATGTTGGATCTGCCAGATTACTAACTGTTTGGTGTTAACTGTGGAGTGTTCACATGGGGAGGGTTGGACTGCACGATGACCTCCCCCTAACCTCCAAGCTTAAACGCAATACAATTCAAATAAGAATTGTGTGCTATTAATGGTTAAGTGACATGTGGTGGTGTAGTGGTATGGCACGGAGGTTGTGGAGAGGAAGTCATGGGGTCGAACCCCAGTGTCTCCATAAATTTTTTTTGAACTATTCTGAGCCTAGTCCTTTGGGGAGGGACACATGGTGACCTCTGGGCTTGCCACTTGTCCCCTCCTCATTGGTCCACCTTCATCCACTAATAATCTGCCACATCGCCAACCTGAAATCCAACTAGAACATGACACTTGGCGAGCTCTGATTTGGTGTTGACCATCCATTGACCCTACCTAGTCACTTGCCACGTCAGTAGTATGGAATACTGACTGTGCAGTGTCTAGGCATTTTTTTGCAAAATTTCGTTTGTTTATTAAAGCGAACAAAACTCAATAACTTCCTCATACAAACTTGATTTTCAGTGAAACGAGCTGTGTTAGGATCGTTTTTCTGAGACAGATGTGGTCATTAAGGTTTCAAGCCATTTAGATAAATTTTATTTTTGAGCTAAATACTGAGCACGTGATCAGAAAGGAAGGTGGCTTGTGTTTACTCCACATTGTGTGGGAAGGGCCAAGCTTATATCAACAACATCAACAAAGTAGGGATCACAATCACAGTGTGAAGTACCATTGCAAGATGAGGAACCATTTCATCTTGACATTGTCATGGTTGACTTGAAGGTTAATGAGGAGCATACGATAATGGAGTAGGTCATCATGGAGAAATATGTTGAGATAGAAAAGCTCAGGGACAATTTATCAAAGGAAAACTTCATGATTTCATTCTTAGAGTAGGAGAAGCATCAATTGAATGTAAAGTAGCTACTTTTGGAAAAGTATGAGGTTGATGTTGCTAAAGAGGATATAAAGGGAAAATTAGTGATGGATGCAGAGTATTTAGATGAAAATTAGGAGCAGGTGACAAGGAAAAGGCCAAGGACTAGGGGCCTCAAAAGAGCACTTCAACAACAAAGAGATAAAATGACTTCAATTGACCTAATTGTAGCAGAAATCAATGAAAATAGAGAATTTTGGCTTGACAAGGTGAATTGTCATTTGGAGAAGCTTCTTAAGAGGGCTAACAGAGATAATAGGCTACAAAGACAAATGTCCATGCATTACTACGCAAGGAATCAGGTTGCTAGGGTTAAGGTCAAGCAGTTGAAGGAGAAACTCAATGAAACCCTAATCAAGAAAAAAGAGAAGGTGAAGCTGGATTTTCTTGTTGATGCCTCCCTCATAGCATAAGATAGCACCTGAGGAAATCATAAACCAATTTTGAGGAGATTTGGAGAAATTTTGGTTTTTTATGAATTTTTGCACATTTTGACACAATCATGGATACAAAAACACAACGTGCTCCACGCGGTGATTTTTTTAGGGAGCTCCAAACCACCTTTTGTTTACATATTTGGATTTGGCATGGTTTATACATCACATTTGGCCTAAGGGAAGCATACTTTTAGAAGGTTTTGACAGGTGAAAGTGCCCAAAAACCACGTAAAAACCACCTTTCTACCACCCTGTTGAAGAGTACATTGTGTTTTTTAGAGTACCTCTGGGAGAATTCATTTTTGAGGGGATATAAGTAACCTTTTTTAGCTCTTGAAGATTCCATAATGTAGTATACATCCATATCTTTCTAGTGAGCCATCAAGATCAGAATTTGGACTTCAAGAAGGCTTTCAAAAACTAGTTCTCCCAAATTCACTGTGTTTTCTCCAAACTCGTTGAGTTTTTGGATGATTTTGCTGCATTTTTGCCTATGACAACTTTTTTTCTATGTTTTAGGTGGATTCGAATTTTGATGATGTAATTATTTAATCTTGATGTTACTATGATGTAATTATGGGTAAAAGGCTTGTTAAGATTTTTTTATTGTAAATTTAGGCTTCATTAATGAGAGTGTTAAAGTTTAAATGAAGAAGTTGTTTTAACCTCCCTAGTCTTTAGGGTTTTGGTTGAAACACCTCATGTATCAGTTCCTAGACTCATGGATTTGACCCCTAAGAGAAGGGAGATGTTGTTTTGGTCTATATGTACCATTTTCTCAGTCATAGAACATGTTGGACATTATAGGAGAGAACACTTGTAGCTTGTACTTGGACATTTTATTAAGGAAATCAAAGGAGCAGTTGCAACTATTATCTAGGAATCCATGTGCAGTGAGTTTGTGATGATGTATTTTCTCTATTTTATTTTTATTTGAATGATATACATCTTTCCTTTCCATATCTTGTTTCTTCAGTGGTTTCCCTTAAAGTTTATAAGCATAATTCTTTGCATAAAGCTCTGTTTTATGGGAATATCATTTTGTGTAATTTTCTTCCTCTCTTGATGAATTCATGTGCTCATTCTCATTAAGACCTTTTCTTCTTCCAAACACTACACTACACCGACAAACCCTAAAGCCATCACAAAATTATTTCTACGTTGCTCCTCTATATCTTTGTTGTTGTAACCCTTTAAGCCTTTGACCTAGCTACCTGGTTTTCATCCCTTGTCCAACATCAAAACCTAAATGTTTCAAAAATCTACCTGAGCTTAACATATCTAGCCTAAAATCCTTTCAGTTCCAGTCATATTTGGTTTTGAATTCATAGAGAGGTCCCTTGGATCAGTTTTGGGGTTAAAAACCCAAGTTTTGATGTAACTTTTGGTAAAAATATGTAAGGTCTCTGCAAATTGTGGATGCAAAGTGCCTACATAGTTAGAAGTCAAAAGAGCTTTAGCCTCTTATTTATGTAAAGTAAAGTCGGTATTGAGATCTACCCATGGTCCGCATACCATGGAATTGTATGGAGAAAAGCTATAAATAGGCATGTCTTAGAGAGTTTAAGGCAAGTAATGAATGATGGATGTAATGGGTTAGTAGAAGATAGCACGGAGAAGTGAGTCATAGAGGAAGGAAAGCCTCTACAACTGAGTGCGTAGAGGCCTAAAGTAGAGTCCGCAGTTGAGTGTGCAGACCCCTACAGCTGAGTCTGCAAGTTAGTTTGAGTCTATAACCTCATTTTGAATATCAATAAAGAATATTGTTGGAGAAATTCATATGTTCATCCATTTAATTCTATTATTTATGTTTACGATATATGCTATGATGGAATAAATGTCTTTATGAAGTATTGATGTATTGATGCACGATTATATTGGATAAGTATTGCTAACTGTATGCAATGCATGTGAAGTGTTTACACGAAGATTATAATACTTTTTGTTGTGTTTATTAAATACTTAAGTAGATCTCTGCGAACTCAGATCTACGGTTGTTTTATGGTGCACGTAAGTGGATGTTGTATCTATTAAGGGTCTACAAAACCCTATCATAGACCTTCACGAAGGTCTAAGGACCATTTAAGAGAAGTCATAGTACCAAGCCTTGGGGGCTTATAGGTCTGCGCAAAGGTAGATCTAGGGTGATAAAAGACATCACACTGATATCTGGATGTGGAAACTTGGTTCCAAAATCCCCCCATATCGATTCTAGTGAGACTTCACCCCATGCTATACGGGATGAAGCTAAAAGGGCCAATAGTGTAGGGTTTTGTTTGGCACAATTAACTCTAAACTTGGGACAAGGCCCTCTAAGTCAACAAATGGTTCCGTTGCCAGGACTGAGATATGCATAAAGATATGTGTGATGTCACATCATTGAAATCCTACCAAGAAGGAAATTGGGAAGTGGTTGCATAAGAATATTCAAAAATTCGTGGCAAAAGAAAATAGGAATCCATGCCTGTCAAAGGAGTAGTAGTTGGACATATATTTGTATAAAGAAATACACATAATTTTCTTCTGCACCTTCCCGATCGAACTATACGAGTGGATAGATAAGTTGGTAGATGGTTAAGGAAGGTGGAGGCTTGATGGTCCAATAGTGTGGACTCCGGAGCTAGTGCGAAGGTTGGTAGCCTCTAAAGACAATATCGTGAACGTTGTTGATCACTGGCCTGATCGAATTATAGGAGGATTTTTTATAGAGTTCATGGTTGATACCTCAGTCAGCTACAACGAAGAAAAATGACACTTTGTGAAGGGACCATGAGGTAAGTATATGAGATCTTTGAATACATAGATTAAGATGCTCTTGTGTGAGAAATAGATTATGTTGTTGCCTTGATGTTCGGATCTATGCGAAGTGGATGAATCTTCAAAAATCGATAGAAAGCAAGCCCTGAATATAGCCAGTTGATTGGACCTCCTTCGAGTGATGACGAGGGAACAACACAAGCCTCACTATAGAGTGCGGTCTAGTTGATAAGACAGGGTTTTCCATGGATACATTATCCATCCACCCCACCTCCACCTTCACCTCCACCTTCACCTCCACAACATACACCTTCGCCCAAACCACCACCACCACTGTTCAACATGTCGAACTTAGTAAAGCTACCAATTTTCAAGGGTATAGGGAGTGAAGATATAGATCAATTCTGGTTTTTTTGCGAATGTTATGTGGACCGCATAGCAGATCACTAATGACAACATAAAGAAGGAGCACTTAGTTACTACTCTGTAGGATTATGTACTGACATGGTATATTAAGTATTTTACTGATCACCCTCTAACAATGCTAGCGAATACTAAGGATGATTTAGACAACGACTTTAGTAAGCCTAATTCTAATTTGCATCCAGTCATTGGATTTAAGGAAATCACGATGTGGACCAATGAGACACCTTGGGAGTTAGATCAAAGGCTAAAATGTGTGATCTGCAAAGCTAATATGCCAAACACAGATGCTCAACACTGCAAATGGTTTATAGCCTCACTTCTTCCCTACCTAAGGATTTCTTTGTCACAATAGAAGATAGGAACTCAAGCAGAAGCCCTGGTAATTGTGATGATATTGCATGAGACACCTATTCAGGACACGACTTTGGGAGGCCAACAGATTCACTCACAGCTATAGAACCTCTACCTAGAATTGCAAAGTTTGAAAAAGGGGAAGGAGGCTAGGCTAGATGTGCACGAGGAAGTATGGTGCCTCAAGTGTAAGAGCTAGGGGCATGATAAAGACCACCACCCTATCTTCATGAATTATCTTACAGGGGGGGATTGATTCCCTTGAGGTAGGAAGCTCTAGTAGGACCAAGTATGGGGCCTGCACTATGGTGCGCTATTTGTTAGGTGGCTAAAAAACAAATGACGGATAATTGTCATTTGTTGCAAAAGTTCATTCAAACTCCACAACAATTATTCTGCAATTTCTATAAATCACTGGGCCACGATGAGCGCCATTGTCATAGCTATGAATTGATGATGGAAATAAATCCTATCTATCGAATGCAAGTAGAAACTTGGCCTCCAGATCAGGTCGCTGAGGGAGCGCATGGAGGACATTAGGGGCTACGATGAGGCCAAGGAGGAGGAGGACCTGGTAGAGGTCATGGTCAAGTTATTTTCTATAACTGTGGGACACTGGGGCACTACGTGTGGGAGTGTCATAATCAAGCACACCTATCCTGTCAATATCACAACTAGTTTGACCACACTATCAAAGAATTCCATGTGCTGATTGCTAAGATATAGGAGAAGAAGGCATAGCCTCAAAACCCTACACACAAATTACAAAGGATGAGAGTTGAGCCCTGCAAGGAAGATCTAAATGTAAATATTGTGCTAAGAAGTGGAGTAGCAATAGGGGATGATAAGGGAAAATAGCCTGAAGAAGATGGATGGGTTTGCAAGGCCCTAGAAAAGGAAGGGGGTTTTGATCTGGCACATGTGAAGGAAACTTTTATGGAAGCCAAGAAAATCTTCACTGAGGCAACTACTTCAGGAAGACAAAACAAGGCACCAGAAACTAGCACGTCTACAGAGGTTGATCCCTCTATACTTACCACATTCTTGGAAACTTCCATGAAACTTCTACATGATAGCAAGGTTGTCAAGGGTCTGCAGGAGTTGATAAACAAGTGTGTTGGTAAAGAAAACATTCATTATGGACACTGCGTATGTTTCTGGGAAAACTAGTGTCTATTTGATCTGCTAGTCCCACTAAGATGGGTAGCTATCTTAGAAACAAACAATTCAAAGTAACTTGTGTTTTCCTTTATGTATGATAGATAAGAGAGAAGCAGAGAGCACCAACCTGAATCTTTCACTTGGCTCCTTGCTTGTTTCCTCTCTCCTTTGATAGAGCTTGCCACTCCTTTCTCACTTGTCCCGCTTTAAAGAACACCTGTAGAAGCAAAGCAACAGAACACCATCAAAGCATAGAGATCTATAATACCATAAATAATGAAGAATCAGAAATACATTAACCATATCATTTCATTCACAAATAGAAAGATTCACAAATACACAAGTATATGGAGGAAAACTCAAATAACTTTATTGATAGTAGAAGTAGAAGAGAGGATTACAACCCAGCTGTCTGATCCAACATCATCCTCCCAGCATGAAAGCCGTCTTCACCTCATCAAATGCAAGATCACCCAACAATGCAATTTCTCAAAGAGAAACCAATAACACTTCCTTACAAATTACAGAATTCCAGCCTCCAAATCTCTGTGATGAGGGATCCATATATAGATATTTGCATAGGGGTGAGTCATCTTCTGGGTTTTTTATTAGTATCATTTTGTTGATAGTTATTGTTTCCACTTGGAGATTTCATGATCTCTTACTCATCTTTGGGTGAATTCAGAGAGGCAAGTGTCATATGAGAAGTTTCTTGAAGATTCTTTGGGTTTCCACTTAGAAAATTGTCTCTTCCATTTGTCTACTCTCGCTCATCACACCCTACAGAAGGCCTTTTTAGTATGCACCACACCTCTTGTGTGTAGAAATTAAGATGCATCACACCTTGACCAAGGAGCAGTCTGTATGGTCCAGTTTTGGCCAGTTCTGAGTGGTTTTTCAGGTGGAACTTCTAGGAAATGATGTAATTAGTTGACCATGATCCTTTAGGGTGTGAAACAACACTTTTAGGGGTTTAAGAGCCCTTGGTTTATCGACATATGTGATTGGGGTTGCAATGCCCAAATATGTCTATAATAGTTGCCCCGTAAATCATGAGGTCATAAATCTTCTGATGTCAGGTGAAATTATTTATCATGAGGATCCGAGGTTTTTCAAATTGGAAGGCGACTTGTATAAAATACAATATAATACATTATCTTCATATTATTTTCATGATCTAGCTGAGGTAGGCATTCCCATGCTCAACTTTATAACTTCATTTTCATGTACATAGGATAAACAATTGTCCGTTGTTGCAAACTAGTGATTCTTGTAGAGTCATCATCCCTTAACTTGGATGATCATCTGTGTAGCTATGGTGTACATTTGATGTCTTTATTTTCTTGAATATATCATGGCTCGAATGGATGGAACTAGATCTGGGGTCTTCAAACTCATTCAATCTTCGCCCGATGTACAAGTCGATCCATGTGAAAAGATGTTCTGAAGTCGAACATGGAAAGACATCGCTTGATTACCAGCCAATGATGTAAGCTATTAACAAGCATGAGATGAATCAACGATAATGATAATGACCCTCAAGTTACTATAGTACAATTCACGTGGTGTGAATATATGAGTCAATGTTGAACACCATGGAAAATCTGTCGATTGAAGGCCATTGATGTAAACCTGTTTCCGGAAGTGAGAAACTTGCCATTGAGGCTTGCAAGCTTCAAAGTACTGAAAGGGATGTTCCTAAGCCAACTTCTTGGATAATGAGTTGATCTCGACAAGAAGTGACCCGTCGTAGGAGGGCCTTAATGAATCCCACATCTACGACACAAAACGAAGCAAATGATTTTGTGGAGGTGAAAACAATCTGACGATACAAGGTTCAGGAATGGCGGTCATGAAAAATGGAGAGTGAAGGTATTGCAATGGATGAGGTGTTAGCTGGGCCGGTGAATTCTCTAAATGACTTCTCTTGAACATATTAGTGACACTGAGATGGATTGGTAGCGTTAACCCCAAAAATGGATGATACAGAGGACCAATGGTGATGTGACTGGTGAACGGAATAACCCAACCTGGCTCAATCATGGTGATGGAGTGAAAGTGTCATGTTCAAGAGTGACCTACTACCAATGAAATTCTTAAAGTTTTCTTCTTTATTTCCCCAGTCACTGTTGACCAATGCCTCTTTATTTTTGTCAAGCTTGAGGAGGATAACATATGCTTGTTCTATAATTTTCCCTTCGGGAAAACCTATCGCTATGTTTTAGCGAGCCTAGCGACAGTGAAACTCACTCTTGTCTGGATGGATAAGTTTTTCGCTATTGTTTTAATGAGTTTAACGACAAAGATAACTCATTCCTTTTCATGTTTAGAGAGTTTCAAAAGAGAAATAAAGGAAACTCCAATAGTCCTTTTTCGTGGCATAATCCCTTAAGTTTGAAAAAGTATAAAATAATACGAAAGGGATTACTTTTCGATAGCTTTAGCGATCCGAAAAAGACAAGGGCTCGATCTTTTTATGGACTGATCCCTCAGGTCCAAAAATATTAAAATGTAGAGGAGGGATGATGCTTCCCTTTACTTTAATGAGCTGGAAAGGCTAGTAGCTTGACAATCTTTCCATTTTTTACAAGTCTAAAAAGAGCTTAAAAGAGACTCGTTATTGAGGAATGAGTGATGTTTTCGGGTAGCAACTGGTTCTAGGTAAGTTTCGAACTTCTCAAACACAACAGTGTAAAGAGGGTGGCTAACAAAATCACTCATCATAGCTATTCCTCAAAAGGGTAAACAATCAAGTGGAAGTGTATGATCAGCCAAAAGAATGGAGGTGATGGTAAGAACACAACCAAGGCTCAAAAGGTTGATAGCAAGGCAATCACAAAGGTTATTTACTGAGGGTGGATTCATTTTTTAATGAGCTTGAATCTTTAGAAACTATGCTCAGTGGCGGGTTTATTTTTTAATGAGCTTGAAACCTACGGTAACATTGCTCATGCCAGTCATCTTTAAAGATGTCTCATATCAATAGGTTCATTTTTTAGTGAGCTTTCCCCATGCAAAACTTTGCTCAGCTACCTTTTTATGTAGGCTAGAAATGACCAACTACAGAACTAACTACACTAAGTGTTAATGAACCACTAAGGTTAGGTAGGATAGTTTAGAAAAAAACTTTTCCTTTGATTTTCTTGTGCGCTACTGACAAAGGTGAATGGTGGATCAGACCAATCACCTAACCTAAGAGGTTGTTACTAAGAGTTAATATAAAACACTACAAGGTTAGAGTTACGTTGGTCGCTTTTCACTTGCATAAAAAGGTTTGCATGCCCCCAGGTGTTGAGAAAATGAGAATTTCCAAGTTACCGTATGGATGTTCCTACATTTAAGTAGGATTGTTCTGTCTGCGGAGCAAACAAAACACTTCCTTGGCTCTATCCATAAAAATAGACAAAGGTGAATGGTGTGAGCTTCCAATCACATAACATGCAAGGAGATCCTATTTCAAACTGATCCCATATCCTACATGGAGATGGCATTTCAGACCGATCATATAACCTACAAGGAAATCTGCTTTTTTCATCTGGGCTCACCTGCTGATGCAGAATAGGGTGCATGCCCCCTGAGTTTTATTACATTCACCGAATTACTCGCGGTAATTAGGTGGATGAACTAGAGGTTGAAGAGAAATTCTTGACACAAAGAGACCATTTAAGGATGGAATTTGACTCGTAGCCATGCTTGAACCGGGAAATGAAAGCTGGTCAACAAGTTGCACCATTTTTCCTTCATGCGGGAAACACATCACTTGAAAGAGTGTGGAAATAATAGCTCCCATGCTGTAAATGTAGTCATGTCCAAAGGAGTATATTTTAATCTAGTGGCCCTTGGATTACCATCACGTTCAAATGAATGGTTTTCCTTCTCAAAGTTATAGGCAAATTTGGAAGGATCTCTAATGGTTGACTGGTTCCTTTGTTGAAGCCTCACAAATTTCGATTCTCAGGCAGAAGTGATGGCGAACGAAGCACTTTCCAAATAGTTGAGGAAAGGATACTCATGAAAACCCCTTCATATATGATAGTTCCAGACATGGTCATTTTTTAAACTTGTACTATGATTCAGAATGGTACATTAGATGGAAGGCAGGGTCTCGCTAGTGGATTCCAATCAAAGGAAATGACTAGATTGCTTGGAGGGGGGGCCGAATAAACAACTGGATGAATCTCTTGAAATGGAGAACTTCCCTCCTATGGTAAAGGAATGGGTAGATTTCCCCCATGTTCATCAAATTTTGTATTAACAAAAAGAATTTGAACAGTGTCGTTCTCATTCTCTTTGGAAACTGTATCATCTGAAGGTGGACCTTCTGAAGGCAAGACTGGGTCGGCTGCCATCCCGACTTGTTGACTTTGGTTCTGGAATGGACTCAGAAGGATTATCTTCAATGGTAGGAATTTTGACCAACAACTTAGGTGTGTCAGTCGGATTTTCAACTAGTGATGGACTTGGCAAGAGTTTCTTGTATCCAGGTGGAAGTCGTTGTAGTGAAGCAGGACGGTTACGCAGGATTCTCTTGGCCTCGTTTAGAAAAGGACATTGGCGGAGGTGATGGTCTTCATCAAATAATTAACATGGAATTTTGACCTTTCCTTTCTGTCCATTGACTTCATTTTCACTAGTTGATGGTGTGCTTTCAACATGATCGATAGAGGTTGATGACACTGGATGGTGCACACAGGGAGACCATTCTCTCAGATTCGTGGAATGCAAGGACAATATTGATGAAAATGGTTTCCTTTGGAAATTATAAAAGGATATTTAGGAGATTTAATGTGAGGATTTTCATTAGATGATTCATTGTTTCCCCCTTGCTTGACTGGCTTCTTCTTTTGCTTCTCCTTCCTTTTCTTCTTCTTCTCAGTTACTTGGTTTTTAGTATCACTAGTTTCACCAAGCGAAGAGGAAGGAGAGGGAGAAAAAAATGAAGTAGAAGGTGAGGGAGAAACTCCAGTATCATTTGGTTGCTGATTCGATTACTGAGGAGTTACAGTTTTTTGAACGATATAGGTTGAAAATAGCCATACCGGCAAGCCAATTGTGATTCCTGTAAGGGACAATGTAGCCATATATGGAGCACCAATATCTCCCCAAGAAGAGAAAGGACTAGGATTTCCCCCAAGGGGAAATCCTTGATTGGTGGACTCCATTACCTCAACCTAAGATCAATGAAGGAACAAGGATGTTATTTCGAATTAAATAAATTTTATGACACTTTGACACAACTTGATTTTTTCAATTTTTAAGAGTCGAGAAAAAGCTAAAGGTGACTCTAGTCGCCTTCGATTTTTAATGAGCCTAAAGTGACAAGTGCTTAGATGGATCTTTTCTTTTAAGGAGTAAAAAAGGAAAAAAAGTGACTACTCTAGAAATCTAGACAGAGGGATTACCAAACCAATCACAAAACTGCAATATACACCTTGGTGCTAAATTGAAGAGAAATTACCAAGGACTTTATGTATGACAGTCAATCTTCCTAAATGTTGTGTTTAGTCCATTGCGATCGATAGGGCAACAGACATGGCTTCCTAAGGTTAAAGGATATTAGCCTATTGTGGTCTCCCAATATATTCTCGAAGGTAAAGGGAGCACAAGTCCGTATTGGCACTTATCGTATCAAAGAGGAGGAATCACCCAACCTTTGATGAAAACGATAGTTACCAGGTTTTACGACACTAGAAACGTCTCTAGCCTAGACTTCTATGTGTTGTGTATTAGGTTCCAAAGCGTTTTTATGTTCATTGAGGTTTATTTTAGAGTTGATCTTTCTTAGAAGTTTGTCTTTCAAGGTTCACCGCGTGATGTAGATGTAAAATTCCTAAATATGCAATCTAAAATGATAAACAATAATTTGTTTTCTTTTAGCAATGAAAATCCTAGCTACTAAGGAAAGAAAAGTGTGATTCTTTCAATAGAGAGAAGAGAGCACACTCTAAATGCACTTTTCCAGGATCATTTTCCACATGCAGTCTAAATGCAAATGCGCATGCATGTATTTGTTTTTCCACTTCCTTAATGTGAGAATGCCAAAAAGGAAAACTAAGTACAGATCTGAACTTTTTTCTTCAAAGCGACACTTCAACAATTTCTTTTCAAAATGAAAGGAAGACTAAAATGACACTTTTGATTTCGAATGGAAAACTACTTTCGACACTTCAAATATTGACAATTCAAATCAAATACAATGACAAAAATCACAATCAACTATCTAGAAGAGGAAGACTTTACTACACTCTTCTTCTTGACTCAAACTGACAGTTAAGACACTTTTGAATCAAAAGACGATAGTTCGATTAAGCTACTTTTGACAAAGGAGGACTGTAAATGGTGAAAAATTGAAAAATACATAAAAAAACATTCACAATTCCTTATCAATGGAGGTTGAATAATGTAAAGGAAGAAGGTTTCAACAATGATATACTAATCATAAGTAGCAAAACTATTGAATAGAGCTGAAAACAAAGAAGAAAAAACCAAATTCTAGAGAAGGAAACAGTAGCATTCAGTCATCGCACCTGTCCTTAAGGGAAACAGGGATGCATCTCACCTGCAACACATGAGAGGTGTGATGCATCCAGGCTACCAATTAGAGATAGTGCGATGGACCAGGGAACAAAACTGAGCTTGGTTTTTGCTCAAAATTTGCTGCTAAGTTTAGTGATTTAGTTTGAGCTATGATATACAGTAAAAACAAAGTATAGGGTTATGATCTTATGAGGTATTGAGCTACCACAAGGGCACTTAGGATGTTTGCAGGTTACATGTTCAGTTCATAAGCCAATCCAAAGATTGACTGAAGTAGTGTTGATCTACTTTGCAGTTGCATAGCAAAAGTAGTTCAAAGGCTAGCTGGCTTAACTTCAGGCTTCGTCTGTAGTTTATAAATCAAAAAACAGTAACAAACAGGCAAACTATTCATTCCCTAGTGGAGTCGCCATTTTGTTTCCAGAAAAACTAGTGTCTATTTGATCTGCTAGTCCCACTAAGACGGGTAGCTATCTTAGAAACAAACAATTCAAAGTAACTTGTGTTTTCCTTTATGTATGATAGAAAAGAGAGAAGCAGAGAGCACCAACCTGAATCTTTCACTTGGCTCCTTGCTTGTTTCCTCTGTCCTTTGATAGAGATTGCCACTCCTTTCTCACTTGTCCTGCTTTAAAGAACACCTATAGAGGCAAAGAAATAGAACACCATCAAAGCATAGAGATCTATAATACCATAAATAATGAAGAATCAAAAATACATTAACCATACAATTGCATTCACAAATATCAAGATTCACAAATACATAAGTATATGGAGGAAAACTCAAATAACTTTATTGATAGTAGAAGTAGAAGAGAGGATTACAACCAAGCTATCTGATCCAGCATCATCCTCCCAGCATGAAAGCCCTCTTCACCTCATGAAAAGCAATATCACCCAACAATGCAATGTCTCAAAGAGAAATCAACAACACTTCCTTACAAATTACAAATTCGAGCCTCCAGATCTCTGGGATGAGGGATCCATATATAGATATTTGCATAGGGTGAGTCAACTTCTAGGTTTTTAATTAGCGTCATTTCACTGATAGTTCTTGGTTCCACTTGGAGATTTCATGTTCTCTTACTCATCCTTGGGTGAATTTAGAGAGGCACTTGTCATATGAGAAGTTTCTAGAAGATTCTCTAGGTTTCCACTTAGCAATCTGTCTTTGCCATTTGTCTACTCTCGCTCATCGCACCCTACAGAAGGCCTTTTTAGTATGCATCACACCTCTCGTGTGTAGAAAGTGAGATGCATTGCACCTTGACCAAGGAGCAGTCTGTATGGTCTAGTTTTGGCCAGTTCTAAGTGGTTTTTTAGGTGGAACTTCTACGAAATGATGTAATCAGTTGACCATGATCCTTTAGGGTGTGAAACAACACTTTTAGGGGTTCAAGAGCCCTTGGTTTATTGGCATATGTGATTGGGGTTGTAGTGCCCAAATATGTCTACAATAGCGTAGTACGAAAAATAGACAAACATAAGGCAAGAACAGGGTGCGAGATGAGGCTTATCGCGCGGCTAGGTGACTATGAGATGGACCAGGTTATTCTGGATATGGGGTTTGGCACAAATGTTTTGCCTAAACATACATCAGAGAGAATGGGGAGACCTGTGATGTAGTGGTCTCCAATCCAGTTGAGAATGGAAAACCAATAGAAGATCATCGCTATGGGACAACTACATGGGGTAGCAATGGATATAGAAGGTGTGAGTGCGCTGATTGATTTTGAAGTAATAGAAATTGTGGATGAAAGCAATCCATACCCTGCACTCCTTGAATTGACTGGGCCATTGATATGAATGGAGTAATCAACTTGAAGAAAATAACATTTTCATTCGAAAGGAAATCGCTTCAAGTTGTAGTACCATTGGACCTTGTAGAAGGACCGCGCTATACTGAACCGGTCTGTGACTATGAAGAAAGTGATTATGACTTGGATCATATTTACAAAATAACTACACGATATCAAGACTGGATTAATCCAACAATTTATGGATAGATTACATGGGACAAAGAAAGTTCATGTACCTCAGATTTAGATGAAGAAATGGAGCATTCACAGAATAGGCTGCATGAAGTATCTACACTGCGCTGCAATATGATGACTAAATTGTTGCATTCTGTGTCATCAGAGGTAAGAAATTTACCCTATTATGATGGTTTAAATGATGTAGATAAGTTTTTGGATGAATTTGAACAAGAATTCACTGAGGATCATCGCTTCCAAGTACTGGATTTGGTGTTGGGTGCTACACCCACACGATGGTGGGGTACGCACAAAGACAGTTTTGATGACTGATGTGATTATAGAAGGATGATGAGGCTGCAATTTGGGTGACCTAAAATTTGACTGATTGAGAAGTACGATGGGAGAAATGATCCGCGTGATCATTTAGTGAAGTGGACTAAAGTTTATGGAATGGAGCCACAACCAAAGTGGGTGCACTAATTCTCTCATACTTTGGATATAATCCCTATGAATTGGTACCTAGAAATGGAGCTCTGCCATGGCACAACGGAGTGGGATATATTAATGGAAGGGTTCTTAATGACCTTCATTTTTCAAGATGGGTTCGAAAGCATTGATGAACCTCTACAAGAGGTTAACGAAGCAATCTTTAGAATACCACAATATCTAGTGGATTTGGTTCAGCTAGATTGGAGCACCCAACTACACCATGTGCTGGAATGCTATAATGTGACCGCTGAGGGAGAGGATGAAGATCCAAGAAATATCATTATTCCAGAGGTAGAAGGCCATCGTGAAGTTGAAGGTCCACAAATAGAAAACCTGAACATCACCGCGCTGTTGAAAACCAAGCAAGTGAACATTGGTACTGAAGCAGAGCAAAAATTTGTGAAGATCGGGGACTACTAGGATGATGCCACAATGGATAAAGTTGCTGAGTTACTCTGTGAGTACTAGGATCTTTTTCCTACCAAGTTTTTAGACTTGAAAGACATCATAGGTGATTTGGGTGTGATGAAAATTACTTTGAAATCAGATGTGAAGCCTATTAAGAACAGACTGTATCACCTTAATCCCAAGTATAAGGAAAAGGTCCACTTGGAGTTCGATAAGATGCTTGAGGTAGGAATTATCAAAATTGTGGAAGAATTTGATTGGGTAAGCCCAATGGTGGTTCAATAAAAGAAACAGAAGGGAGAAATAAGGATTTGCATAGATCTCAGGAAACTTAATGATGTCTGGATCCATGATCCTTTTCTAACACTGTTTACTGATGAGGTATTGGATAATGTTGGAGGGCAGGAGGCTTACTCATCCACTGATGGATTTTTGGGGTACCAATAAATCAAGTTAGCATTAGAGGATTGGAGCAAAACAACCTTTGTGACTGAATGGGGTTGTTTTTAATATACTCTCATGTCGTTTGGACTCGAGAATGCGCCCACGATAGTCTCTTGCATAGTTATAACAACATTTAAAGAGTTCATCCATGAGTTCTTGGAAGTGTATTTTTATGATTGGACAATGTTCAACTTGGTGAAGTGTCATGTAGCAAGTCTGCGCCTAATGCTATATATGTATCACAGATACCAAATCATGCTGAACCTAAGGAAGTGTCTGTTCTGTGTCCCCTTTGGGATATTTCTAGGTCATGTGGTGTGCAAGCAAGGACTGATGGTGGACCTTGCCAAGATGGCGGTGATAGTCAATTTGGAGGCCCCAATAAGTGTTAAGTAGCTGCGCGCAACATTTGGGCATATAGGATATTACAGAAAGTTCATCAAGGCTTATGCTTAGATTAACACGCCCATGGAGAAACTGCTGAAGAGGGACACAACATTCTATTGGGATGAATAATGTCAGGGAAATTTGGATGTATTGAAGGAGAAGATGGTCACCGTGTCGATTTTGGTCTTCCTGGATTGGAAATAGGAATTCCATTTACATGTCGATGCCTCATGCATTGTGTTGGGAGCAGTACTAACATAGGATGGTGAAGGAGTGATGGATCACCCTATATCATTCGCAAGCACACAATTATCAAAGGCCGAGAAGAACTACATAACGATAAAGTGCGAAGGATTGGCTATGGTGTATGCACTTCAAACGTTCAGGCACTACTTTTTGGGAAGACATTTCAAAATGTACACATATCATTCTGGCTTGAAATACCTAGTCAATAAGCCTATGTTGGGGGGGAAGATCTTCTGATGGTTGCTGCTATTCTAGGAGAATGACTTTGAGGTGATTGTGAAGCCAAGTAGGTTCAATAGAAGACCTAACCATTTGTTGTGGATTGAGACAGGAGAAGAACCAACTAATCTGGAGGAAGGATTTCCCAATGTGTAGGTCTTCATGGTGTGCATAGCAGATAACCACTTTACAGATATCATCCACTTTTTTACTATAGGAACAACACCAAAAGGATACACCAGTCAGCAAAAAAAAGAGTTCGTAGTGCACACGAAATATTTCTCGTTGATTGCAGGACCTTTATATAAGTTGGGTGCAGATGAGATATTGTGACGATATGTGCTAGATTTTAAATGGAATAGCATCCTCGCTAAAGCTCATGAGGGGGGCGGGGCTGCAGGAGGTAATTATGCAGGAAAAGTGACAGGGCTGAAGATTTTACACACAGGACTGTGGTGGCCTATGCTACATAAATATTTGAAAGCATATTGTGGAACATGTGATGCATGTTAATGAATGGGAAGACCATCATGGAGGGATGAGTTTCCACTAAACCATCAAGTATCATTGCAACCATTTGAAAAATGGGTAATTGATTTCATTGGATCAATTCATCCCCCAAGAAAGAAGACAGGTGCGTGCTATATCATCACCGCGACAGAGTATCTAACTAGATGGGTGGAGGCACAACTAGTGAAGGATTGTACAGGGGATACAATAGTGTTGACTAGATTTGGCTACCCAAAATTATTGATCAGTGACTGTGGTATGCACTTCCTCAATGAAACGATCAGTGCACTAACTGAAGAGTTCTAGGTTTATGATCAGAAGAGAACACCATATAATCCTCAGGCTAATGGAATGGTTGAAGCCTTTAATAAGATATTGGAGAATGCACTAACGAAGATTTATGGCGTGCATCAGAATGATTGGGATGTGCATGTACCTCCAGTGCTATGGGTGTATAGGACTACTTGCAAAAGGATGACAGGTCAGAAACATTTTAGATTGATCTTTGGCATAGAAGTTGTGATGCCTATGGAATATATTATGCCTAGTCTATGCATAGCAACTTTCACAGGTATGGCAGATTGCAAAGTCTTGGAAGGACATCTTGCACAACTAATGGAGCTTGAAGAAGATAGATTCTTAGTTGGATTCCATCAACAAGTACAAAAGGAATGTGAAAAAGTATGGTAGGATAGACACATCAAGCTGCACACATTCAAGGTAAACGATTTATTGTTGTATGATAGCAAGTTCACAAATTTTCTGGTGAAATTTCAAATGCACTAGCTTGGGCCATATGTTATCAAAGAGATTATAGATGGAGGCGCAGTTCAGCTTGTGAATCTGAATGGCGAACCTTTTATAGGAAGGGTGAGTGGTAGCCAATTGAAGCCATATACAGGGGATTCGGCTCAATGACTATATGACAGCAGGATAGTCTTAGTGCTCCAGGCAGTTGCAAGGGAGTGCGAGACTATAAACTACACTGCCTGGGTTGGAGGACTACGTGGCAAGAGGGTTGCACAGAATATGATGAAGTTACAAAAGCTGCGTGCAGGGAGTCGTGCTATGAAGAAAGGTGCCATGCAACATGGCAGGAAAGTGACTATTGGAGTCACTGTTCATGATTTGACTACTAGGAGATGGTTAAGAGGAGTTGGCTAGCAGCATTTAAGGCTAAAATATTTGAAGATATTCCACCAAAACAACATTAATGATTGAATTTTGGGGGGAGCGGTCGGATTTGAATTCAAAAACCCCTATAAATTATGTGTGTCGGTCCAACAGAGAAAACTTTGCACACTTATAATTTTTGAGTTGAGTTGTCTATTGCTTATGATCCACTCGTTCTTTGAGGATTTGGTTGTGAGCCCTGCATTTTCCAATCTACCAGAGTTGAGCCAGAATTTTATCCTTGAAACCATGTTAGGATCAAGCCCTACTGAAACGATGAGCACTAGGGGAGAGGTTGCATCATAAGGAGATGCTCCAGAGGTTTTGAGTGTGGAAGCTCCAATTCCTATGTCTACAGCAATGAGGACAAAGCCTACACCTGTTAGGGAAACCTAGAAGCTAAAGAAGGATAAGCAAAGTAAGTTGGCGACGGTGTGAGAGTCACCCATAAAACATTATGCTAGCCAAAAACAAAAGAAGGACAAGTAGCCTGAGATGGTTGTTGATTTGGTGTCTGAGGAGGGACGGGGCACCGAAGACATAGATTCCAAGGGAGTAGAGCCCATTACCAAGTTACCCGAGTACATACGTCTGTGAAAAGGGAAAATATAAGTCACCAATGACCCAGATTTTGACAAGTTCATAATCTCTATGCCCCTACTACTGAAGCAAGTTCCCTTTGAAGTTTTTCACCTTGCACAGATCCCCCTGCTGAAGATGGAGGATTGGGACCTGGCGGACCATGAGAGGTTCCCTCACCTAGAAACCACAAATTACATGAAGCGTGTTTACTACTAGGATTCAGGTGTCACCGAGTTGGAGATGGTGGAATGGATCCACGAAGTGGAAAATTCCAAGTTGTTGAACCTATTGCGGGTGCCCCACTATCACCGCACTACTATTAATACCACCTGTGTGCGGAGATTACTGACTCTCGTACATGATGGTTGCTTATGGCCAGGAGCACCTATACCCATCACGTACATTCTCATCCATAGGATCATGTACCTACCACATGAGGGCTTGAATCCAGCCAAGGAGTTTGGCGGAAAGGCAGGAGAAAAAGACTTGGTGGATAAAATGAAAAAGGAGTTTGAGCTTGCGAAAAATTTGGGCAGCTATTCCATCACAACTATAAATGATCCCATGATGAAGATTGCCACCCAAATACCAGCTGGAAAGGTTATGAGTAAGTGTCATGAAGACGAGGTTCCGACGCTTGTGGTATTGTTAGCTCCATAATGCACGAAGGGCATTCAGTTTAACTAGTCGTGGTACTTATGCAGTGAATTCCTTGCTAATTGTCACGAGGTCGAGGATGAGAGAAAACCATTCCACTATACTTGAATGCTACTCTCCATCATTCTAGTCGCATGGGAGCTACCAGAGGACAACTAGTTTCCTCTGGTGAAGGAAGGATTTCTGGAGGCTTTAGTTTTCCTCCCTCTAGGCAATGAAGGACCCTGCAGGGGTCACAAAAACAAAGACCTTCTGGGTCTTTATGGAAATGAGTTTCCACATGGAAATCAATCAGAGGCCAAGGTTGTCCCCAACCTTGTATGATCAACTATCAGCATATGCCACATTTAAAGTTGGTTTCCATTGTGTCTACGTTTCGGTGCACAAAGACCCATAGCAAAAATGGTATGATTTACCATACATGGTTATAGAACACGACATACAAGAGGTGATGAAGCACTGGCCAGTAGATTTGCGCCCCATCATATTTGCATGCAGGAACCAACAAGGGCGTGGGAATCTTGACTAAGCAAATGAGGAAGGATGTAGCAAAATAGGGTGCGCAAAAGTTGGCGGTGCAATGGAAAAGGGAAGCCGCAGAAAAGGCTTAGATGGAAAAGGAGAACATTAGAAAGGAGTAGGTCGAGCAAGAGCATCGTGAATCAACGAGAACCATTAAGTTCCATTCACCTGCAACAGAGGAGGAAGAAAATAATGAATAGGGAAATGGAGGAGATGAGGGGTAGAGCACCCCATTTCAGCTAAGGAAGCACAGAGAGTAGCAGTAGGAGGGACCCCACAAGAAGCAGAAGTCAGATAAAACACAAGTGGATCCCATGACCTTGACGGAGGGCGATATTGATGAGATCAGTGACAAAGTCTGAGATACTACGACTAAGATTCTACAACAGTTCGAGTACCAATACACACAGATGCTGGGAAGCATCTAGAATGATCTGTGTGAACTGCAGATCCAAACTAGCAAAATATAGGTGGGCGCAGGTCAAGCAAGCACAACACAAATGAGCCTGGCATTAGCGAAAAGTTAGGTTGTAGAACTGGTAAGGACAGTGGACCTTCGATCAGTGGCACTACCAGAAGGGTCCCTATGAGCAGCATTGACCAATAACCGAGTTATTTTGAGTACCCTCAAAGACGTCGCATTGAACATTATAGTGCTCCCCAATGAATTTCTTCATGTGCTATGGAGAGGAGTAATAAAGGAATTGAGAGCTCAGGAGCAGCGTGTAGGTTTTAACCCCATACAAAAATTACCTGCATATGAATTCTAAAAACACAGAAAATAAACAATGCGAGAGCATAACACATAAAACACATATACACAGAGATTTTCCCCTGGATCCCAAAATCGGGACTACCAGCTTGATTTTTCATTATATTCCTTTCAATGTTACAATACATATTTATACACATCAAATCATCCAATACAATGGACCGAAAAGCATCGCGTCCAAAACCATGGACGAAAAACCATCACCTCCAAAACCATGTGTGAAAAACATGCACAAAACCATTGGTAGGTCCGCCCAACCTAATATAGGGTCCAAAACTAAAATTTTCTGGGGTGCTGCTCTGGACCCCATAGAGTGGGGTTACCTGCACCCCTCAAACCCCCTATGACTCCCCCCCCCACTATGAAATCGGGGCAATGAAGGGGGGGCTCTGGTCCCCTTCTAACCCCTCAATTAACTACGTGGGCTAGTCATGGAAAGAATATAACACAACACAACATTATCCCACTTGTTGTTTTCTTTCCATAGGGAGCCACAAGAGAGCTTAGTCATTTATCCATCCCTGCAATGCCCATTGTTTCTCTACACCAAGAGAACTTCTCATAGCTCACAAATTTTGTCAATGCATCTGCAGTATTCTTCAAAGTGTCCACCTTTACCAATAACACATTTTTGTCTTCTATCCTATCCCTCACAAAGTGATACTAAACATCAAAGTGCTTTGTCTTTGAATGATATGCAGGGTTCTTTGCCAAGAAAATTGCACTTTGGCTGTCATAGTCTATCCTTATAGCTCCCTGTACTAACCCCATACTTGAACACAATCTCTGCAACCAAACTGCTTCCTTTCTTGCATGAGTGGTCGTCATGTATTCTGCCTCTGTAGTTGATAGTGCCACTACAGATTGATTCTTACTCATCCAACTGATTGTACCTCCAGATAGGTTAAACACATACCCACTTGTAGATCTTCTTTGATCCAGATCTCTAGCCCAGTCTGTATCAACAAAGCTACAAATATCCAACACTCTGTCCAATCCTAGTCTTCCTTGGTAGCACAAACCATAATCACTAGTGCCACGCGAATACCTGAAAATCCACTTCACTGATGTCCAGTGCTCCTTCCCTGGTTTTGACATAAACCTACTCAATACTCCCACTGCATGTGTAATGTCTAGTCTAGTACAAACCATCGCATACATCAAGTTACCGACTGCACTTGCATATGGAACACAGGACATGTTCTCTTCCTCTTCTTGTGTCATGGGACACTGTTTAGTAGATATCTTTACACCTATAGGAATAGGAACCTTCATCGGTTTACTTTCCTGCATATTAAACCTCTGCAATATTGTCTTGACATACTTCCTCTGGTTTAACCAGAGCTTCCTCTTTGTCTGATCTCTTTTAATTTCCATGCCCAAAATATAGTTTACAGCACCAAGATCTTTCATGTCAAATTTGGAGGACATATGGGTCTTCAAATCCTGGATAATTTCTTTGTCATTTCCAATGAACAACATATCATCCACATACAAGACCAAATAAATAACATGGTCACCAATTAATTTAAAATACACACAATGATCTGCTTTGGTTCTGGTGAAGCCAAGTCCCCATATAAAGGTATCAAATTTCCGATACCACATCCTTGGTGACTGTTTTAACCCATATAGGGACTTCTTTAACTTGCATACCAGTTCTTTTTTACCCTTCACTACAAATCCTTCAGGTTGCTTCATGTAGATCTCCTCTTCTAGATCCCAATGAAGAAATGTTGTCTTCACATCCATCTGTTCTACCTCAAAATCAAAAGCAGCAGTAACAAATAAAAGTAATATAATAGAAGTTACCTTGGCAACAGGAGAAAAAATATCACAAAAATCAATTCCCAGCGCCTAGGAATAACCTTTTTCTACCAACCAAGATTTTTATTTCTCCACCTTTCCTTCTGCATTTGTATTCTTCTTGAAGACCCATTTTCTTCCAATGGGTTTCCTTCCAGCTGGAAACTCCACCAGATCCCATGCCTCATTTTTGTGCAAAGATGTCATTTCATCAATGATGGCCTCTTTCCAGAGTTTTCCATCCTCTGAATCTACTGCTTCCTTCACAGTTCTGGGATCATCATTAGTAATAGATAAAGAAAAATTTGAATAGAAAGCAGATGGACTATACCTTTTTGGCTGCCTTCTTTCTTGAACTAATCTTTTCTCACACCCGGAGTTTGTGGCTCTTCATATTCTGATTCCTCCTCTACTATAGAGTCTGATTCTTGCTCCTTTAGCTCAAACTCTATCTTCTTAGGTTCCTTTGGTTGGACTTCATGTTTAATAACATATTTTACCTCTTTGAACACTACATCTTGGCCGTACACAACCTTCCTTGTTACTGGGTTCCAAATCTTATATCCCTTTAAACCATCCTTATACCCAATAAAGATGCACTTTTCAAATTTACTATCCAACTTGTTTAGTTTCTCCTTTGGAACATGTACATATGAATCACATCCAAATAGCTTCAGATTTGAAAGAGATGGTTTCTTACCGATCAATACCTCTTGTGGAGTCTTATCCTACAACGCTGATGAAGGTGATCTATTAACCAGGTTAAATGTTGTCTCCACCCCCTCTACGCAGAATTCCTCTCCTAACCCGGAACCACTAAGCATGCATCTTGCCCTTTCCATCAACGTCTTGTTCATTCTTTCTACAACTCTGTTTTGTTGAGGTGTATATGGAGTAGTATTCTTTTGTGCTATACCACACTTCTTAGAGAATTCTTCAAATTCCTTACTACAAAACTCTCCATTGTTATCTGTCCTCAACACCTTTATCTTCTTCTCTGTCTGGTTTTCCACTAGAGCATTAAATTCTTTAAACTTGTCAAAGACTTTAGATTTATTCTTAAGGAAATATATCCATGTATTTCTTGAGAATTCATCTATAAATGATACATAGTACACAGACTTACCTAGTGATGGAACCTTCACAAGTCCAAACACATCATTGTACACAAGCTCTAATATCAGTTTCACCCTCTTACCATTAGAGGGGAAACTCACTCGATTTTGCTTCCCATATACACAATTTTCATAGAAATCAAAATCCATAGAGCTATTATTCATACCTTCTACCATACCTTTAACATGAAGTATTAGAAGGCCCTTATCTCCAATATGTCCAAGCCTTTGATGCCATAGCATGGTCTTCTCTCCAGATACCACTAGATTTTCTGCTCCACTTTCAGGAATCATAGAACTATTGCACCCATCAACAACAGTGCTACCTTGCAGCTTGTACAGAGTTCCAATTTGAACTTCCAGCATCAATATCAATGCCCCCAAACCATCTTGAAGGAATCCTTCTCGAACACTATCTTTACAGCTGCATCATCCAACTTGCTTACATAAATTAGATTTCTAGGCAATGCAGGAATATGCAAAACACCTGGAAATGTTCTAACCCTTCCACCTTGAAAATTCAACTTTACTTTTCCACGAACAATGATTCTAGCCTTCCTATCATCCCCTAAGAATACATCACCACTATCGTATTTCTCATACTCATAGAACCACTCTCTATGGGGAGTGAAGTGAAAGGATGCACCTGAGTTAATCAACCATGCCTCATGATCTACATGTGTACTTGAAGAAGACAAGTATACATCTCCACCTTCATCTGAGGTGGTTTTCGCCTCCGTAGAAGGAGCATCATTAGATCCCTTTCCTTTATGAGGAGCTTTATATTTATATTCTATTTTTTAGTGCTCTTCCTTTCTGCATTTCTAGCACACCACCTTTAGAGGTTTTCCTGGAGCTTTAGATCTCCCTCTAGATTTAGATCTCCCACTCGATGACTTATTTTTGTTTCTGTTCTGGGATCGTTGTCATACAAACAAGGCATCACCATTCTGGCTCTCCATATTTTTCTGTCTCATTTCCTCCATCAGCAAGGACGAGACTATTTCATCAAACTGCAAGGTAGTTGCATTGCTACCTATTGTAATAACCAGACCATCCCATGAATCTGGTAGAGAACACAACAAACTGATACACTTATCTTCATCTAAAATTTTGATATCAACAAACGATAACTGACTTACCATAGTATTAAATGCATTCAGATGCTTTGTCACCAAGTCTCCATCTTTCATCCTCAGGTTATACAGCTTTTTCCATAGGAATAGTTTATTCACCAGAGACTTAGATTGGTATAAAGTCCCTAACTTGTCCCACAAAGCCTTCGCTGTAGCTTCCCCTGATACATTTAACATTACTGAATCTGAGACACACAATCATATTGTGATATTTGCCTTCCAATCCAACTTTTTCCATTCTTCATTGGACACTCCCATTGCTTTAGTACCTGGATCTACCACGATCCACTGATCTTTAACCACCAACAGATCCTCCATCTTGAGTTTCCATAACTCAAAACTCTGACCATTAAATTTCTCGATCTTTATCTTTCCACTTCTCACCATCTTCTTTCACCACTAGAATCAATCCCAAAGATCTCCCACTGAACAAGGTCTACCACAGGCCCAAGCCAAAACCCCTTAGTAGCAAAGGCATCCCTCTGAATCCAAAGCATCTTCGATACCAAATGTAGGTTTTAACCTCGTATAGAAATTACTTGCATACGAATTCTAAAAACACAAAAAATAAACAATGCGAGAGAATAACACATAAAACACATATACATAGATATTTTCCCCTAGATCCCAAAACTGAGACTACCAGCTTGATTTTTCATTATATTCCTTTCAATGTTACAATACATATTTATACATGCCAAAGCATCCAATACCATGGACCCAAAACCATCGCATCCAAAACCATGGACCAAAAACCATCACATCCAAAACCATGTGTGAAAAACATGCATAAAACCATAGGTAGGTCTGCCCCCTGTGACTCCTCCCACTACGCAATCGGCACAACAAAGGGGGGGATCTGCCCCCCTTCTAACCCCCTCATTTAACTATGTGGGCTAGTTGTGGAAAGAATATAACACAACCCAACACAGTGCACTCTCAGTTTAATCAGCAAGTACTGGGTGAACAATGAACAGATGTTTGCCGAGAAGACACAGGCCCTGAAGGAGAGAGATACTATCCAAGCACAACATTCCAAGCTAGCGGCTATAGTATCAGAAGCCGGTAGAATGGTGCTGGAGTTGTGCATACCCAAGGATGCACAATTGGAGGCCAAAATCTGAAAATTAGCTACAGGCATATGTAAGACAAAGGCAGAGGTTGGGAGATTTCAATTTGAACTCAACATGAAAATCACAAAGCTACAACTCAATTCACAGCCTTCAACTCCACCCAAGGTCAGGGAGTAGCGCAGAGCCATTATAAAAGAAGGAGTGACCACTTTGGATGTCACAGTCATTGACTACTAAGCCTTATTTGAAAATGCGACGGAGTTAGTGACAACTCTATAGGAAGACCCAAACCTACAGATGTTGAACACATAACTTTGTGAGATGCAGAAGCAGTATGATGAAGTCCAGGTAATGATGCACTCAATTGCACCAGCACAATGCCTCTCCAAGTTATGAGAGGGGAAGCAGCTCTGCGCAGAGGTAGAAGCAACCCAACAAAAGGAGGGCATGCTTAAGGGTAGGTTGGGACCTTGGTTAGATGAAGGGTTCCAAGTAACAACCAACCTTCATGAGAATCTAATGGGCTTGCAGATAACATGGAAAAAGATCAAGTTGGGTGTGGAAGGACTAGTTATAGAGCATCTCATTAAAGAAGTCAAGCAGGCAGCTACGCAGAGCACTATTGAGGTAGAATTTGTGCAGGTGGAGCTGGGGGATCTTTCTAGAAAGATCACGACATTAGTAGAGTGACTTAAGGGTGAGTCATGACCTTTGTGTTGGGGGCTTGTTGGGATGGGGTTCCCTAGGTTAGTTTTGGGGTTAAAAACCCAAGTTTTGATGTAAATTTTGGTAAAAATATGTAGAGTCTCCGCAAATTGTGGATGCGGTCTGTGTAGATGGTTAGAAGTCAAAAGAGGTTTAGCCTCTTGTTTATGTAAAGACAAGTCGGTTTTGAGATCTACCCATGGTTTTCAGATCATGGGATTGTATGGAGAAAAGCTATAAATATGCATGTATTAGAGAGTCTAAGGCAAGTAACGAATGATGGAGGTAATGGGTCAGTAGAAGATAGCATGGAGAAGTGAGTTGTAGAAGAAGGAAAGTCTTTGTAGTTGAGTGCATAAAGGCCTAGAGTAGAGTTTGTAGCTGAGTGCACGAACCCTTGCAACTAAGTGCGTAGGGAAATTTGAGTCTGTAACCTCATTTTGAATATCAATAAAGAAGATTGTTAGAGAAATTCATGTGTTCATCCATTTACTTATGTTATTTATGTTTATGATATATGATGTGATGGAGTAAATGTCTTTATAAATTATTGATGTATTAATGCACGATTATGTTAGATAAGTCTTGTTAACTGTACACAATGCATGTGAAGTATTTACACGAAAATTATAATACTTTATGCTGTGTTTATTAAATACTTAAGTAGATCTATGTGAACTCACATCTAGGGTTGTTTTATGGGGCGCGTAAGTGGATGTTGTATCTGTTAAGGGTCCACAAAACCCTATTGTCTAAGGACCATTTAAGAGAAGTTACAGTACCAAGCCTTTTGGGCATATAGGTCTGCGTGAAGGAATATCTAGGGTGATAAAAGATGTCACATTGATCTCTAGATGCAGAAATCTGGTTCCAACATCCCCCCCATACTGCTTGGATGAGACTTCAGTTGCGCTACGTGAAATGATGCTGAAAGGGGCAGTAGTGTAGGGTTTTTTTTGACACAATTAACTATGAACCTCGGTCAGGACCCTCTAAGCCAACATACTATATCGCCTTGGTAACTTCCTCATATAAATAATCATTGTGGCTTTTGATGTCCTTGATCATGAATAACACCCACTCTTCTCGGATTTTCAATTTGGCAGATACTCCTTGGTGGAGTTCATATAATGCTTGAGTAGGCAGCGCCGCTAAGTTAAGCTTTGAGTTCCTCCCATATGGCATTGTTGCCTAATTCACTGTGCTAGTAAAGCAAAATGAACCTCCTATAATGTGCACTGTGTGGACCTCAGTGGTTACCACCAACATCAAAGGAAATGTTGGTGTTGCACTTGTTGTTGCCAGGCTCACTCGATTCTCACTCGCCTGAACCACACTCAATTAAATCATGCTCACTTGCACTTGTAACTCTTTGAGGCCCTGTTGGACCTGTGTTAGTACTGACTTGTACTAGCCCTCTATGTGTCCTCACATGTTCTCAATGACGGAGCACATAGTTTCACCAATCGCATCGATTTCTCCCTTAGTGAGGACCATCGCTTCAATGTTGGAGGTCTTGTCATACTTTTGCTTCTTGCGCACACCTCTAGTGGTGGATTCCATCCTCTTCTTTAGTATGAAAGGAGACTCAATATCTTTTGTCTCCTTCAAAGGGTCTGCCCCACCCTTCTCTAGTTCCTCCATGGCTAGCTCCTCTTCATCTATGTGCTCTGGCTCTTACATGATATTCTTCCCAAGGTCCATAATGACCTTTTGAGGAACCTTCTTGGGGACTTTCATCGGCATAAATTTTGATGTTCTGGTACCTACCTGGTCTCCTTTACCTTCCTTATTGGGGCCCATCCACATGCTTGACCAGTTAGAGATTATGGAAAAAATATCCTATTTTGTGACCAAATAGGGAAACTCATACCATATTCCCTCTAGATCTTTCTTTGCATGTATGTGTACATTGTGGAAATATACTTTGAATTTTTCCACTCCATGATATTGGGAAAATAACATCGATGATAACCATGGCTTTTGGCTGGCCACGGTGTGTAGGACCATCTCAAACAACACCCAAAATTCTTTATTCTCTACCACCTGATTTGGATCCTTTGACGCCCACAGTGAAGCATACCTCACAGCTTCACACAATTTTGGGTCAACATTAGGAAACTACGTATCATCTGGGATTCTCTAGGCTATCAAAGCAATCTAAAGAAACAACCATGCATGATGGAATGGTTTCCCATTTTCTTGGGCCTTTCCAAAATCTTCTAGGAACTCCTGGTAGAGGTATCCCGACCAATTAAATTGTACCCCTTGGCTGCACTGTGCAACGAAATGAATTGCTGGGGTTGGCACCTTGTTTGCACTGTATTTCATCATAATATTACTAGCCAGAATGGATGTGGAAAAGGTGAAAGCCTTATAATAAATTGAGATAACGGCATAGCCTCGCGACTTCTTGACGAAATTGTAATCCTTCTTCACCTGGACTACGAGCTTCTTTTCCTCGGACTTGCCAACAAAATCGGTGGTAGGGTTTGGTCCTGCACATGGAAATGCAGTGATCCTCTTGCTCAACATAGCATCAATTTGGATTCGATCCCTAGGCCATAAGGCTCCATTATGCACTAAAGTTAGCAACTGGGGCACACATATTGTATGAATGTTGTTGCACCCAAAATGAGGCACAATCAACATATTCAGTAACTCGGTGCGCTGGATCCCAATCGCCCACGTCATTGGTTCTACTCATGTTACACTAGCACCCTCATAGTATACCATATTCAGGTATTTTCTTGGCACAAAAGGAGGGAATTTGGCCGTTTCTACCAAATCCCAATCCTCCATGTGTAGTTGCAGTACTTGTGCTAACAACACTCCTTCAAAGGGCCAATGTTCAGGTAGCAAAGGTGTACAAATGAAAATTTTCACTACATTAGGGTCCTTGGTCACCTTAGTAGTTGGCTTTCTCGACAACATATATGGAGGTAACCACGAAATTGGCTTGGCCTTGTCAACATTTACATCCTCAACTCATGTCCCAAGTTCTTCCTCCTCTAAGTCAACCTATTCCATTAGTTGCTTCTTTTTCACTTTTTCCATCTTTCCCTTGCTCTGCTACTCAGAAGTCATCTTCCTAGGTGACTATCTTACCAATGGCTTTTTTCGTTTATTATGCTTCTTCACTACTACTGCTATTATTGCCGCTTTTGTAGTTGTGGGCTTCGATCTTGGCAATCTAGGAGATGTGGTGTGTGCAGGAGGGGTGGAATTCATGATGTTGATTAAGTTTCATTCTAGAAATTCCCAGTAGACATCTTGCCAATATTCACTAGACATGCAACACTGCTCTCAGCTCAGACTTCGGTGCAAAAGCTCACCAGATTTCTTCAAGAGGCAAAGTGTCCAAATGTAGAGCGAGATTCCATATGTATAGCCAAATTCAAATTTGAATGCCTTGAATTCCTTCAAATCCTCTTCATAAATGCGAATTTGGTGGCATATTTTCATAGATATTCTCCTTAAATGCACTTCCCCCACTCCCTTTAACGGAAAAATCACAATCAAATTAACTGTAGCTTTTTCAATGATCACATTTTAGGCAGACTGCACGAGATCCTCCCTTATGGCACAACTACATTGTCACATCTTTCTCCACCTACGCCATCTCCCTAAACATCGCACAACCCTCCTTCTTTGACAAAACCAATTCTTGGCAGAGTAGGTTATAAACCTACGCTTTCTTTCAGCTTCCTAAAGCACTAAGAATTTCCAGTTGTCATATAGTCATCGCATCTAATCAAGGGCGGGATCATCCTTGTATACCTTCAATCCACTTCCATTAATCCTTCCACGAAGCAACTCCCCATTCAACTTTACGATTTGAACTGTGCCTCCATCTAAAATATCCTCAATCACATAGTGTCCCAACCAATGCATCATAAATGTCCCTAAAAACTTTGTGAATATGTTGTCATACATCAGGACCAAATATTCAATCTGAAAAGTGCGTTGCTTAATGTGGCGATCATGCCACGATGTTTCCCTAGATTTCTACACATGCTGATGAAAACTAGCTAAAAAACAATCCTCCTACAGTGCAAGCAACTGTGCTAAGAGTTCCTCCATGAAGTCATGATCTTCCATCTCAGTTACTAATGTAATCCTTAAGCTGGGTATTATTTACTCCATTGGCATCACTACTTCTTGTCTATATACTAGTCTATATGATGTTTTCTCGATCAATTTCTTACAAGTCATCCTATATGCCCATAGAACTGCTAGTATGCACACATCCCAGTCATTCCTATTAACATTGCAAATATTTGTTAAGGCATTCTCTAATATTTTGTTAAAATCTTCGATAATTCCATTTTCTTGAGGATGATATGGCATATTCCTCTGATGGTGCATTTGGAACTCTTCTGTCAATGCCTTAATTGTTTCATTCAAGAAGTGTGAACCTTGGTCACTCATCAAGATCTTCGAACATCCAAATTGTGACAGAATATACTCGTATATAAACTTCACAGTAGTTTCCACACTACAATCCTTTATGGACCATGCCTCAACCCATTGGGGCAAGTAATCTATCGCAGTGATAAGATAATGTGCACCTGTCTTCTTCCCTACTAGATGGTCCAACGAAGTCAATTGCCCATTTATCAAATGTTTGCAGTGTGACCTATAGATTTAAGGGAAATTCATCTCTTTGCAAAGGTCTTCTAGTCCTTTGACACACATCGAACGCACTGCAATATTCCTTAGATTCTTTATGTACCATAGGCCACCATAATCCTACTCGCAAAATCTCCTATGCAATTTTCTTACTTACATAGTGTCCTCATGTGACACAACCATGCACTTCAACCAGAATACTGCGTTGTTCATACTGAGGTACATATCAACATAGAACTTCATCTGGTCCCACATTATATAAGTCTCCTACAATCACTAAAAAATTTGTAGCACTGACTACTATTTCCTTCTTTTGTTGGGTTGTGTATCCTTCACGAGCTACGACAGTAGACAAAAAATAAATAATGTCTGCAAAATGTTCATCGGAAACTCTGACAGCGAAGGGTTGCACGTCAAGTAACCCCTCATCAATATTAGTGGGTTCTTAATCATTCTCGATCTAAGATAGGTTATAAGGTCCAACATTCAACCTTCTTGGGTTAACTATCACCTCAAAATCACGCCCTTAGTAGAGAAGAAACCATTTGCAGATGTTCCCCCCAATACATGCTTATTGACCAGGTATTTCAATGCAGAATGATTCACATACATTTTAAAGTGCGCACCTAACAGATAATGCCTGAATTTTTGTAGCACATATACCATGGATAATCCTTCTCATTATGTGGTTGAATAGTTTCGCTCCACCTTAGATAGTTTCTTAATTTCAAAGGAAATCTAATGGTGAATATCTCCTTCGCCTATTAAGTTAAAAAATCTCCCAACACTATACAAGATGCATCCACATGCACATGAAATTCTTTCTTCCAATCCAAGAATAATAGGATTGGTGTGGTAAGCATATTCTCCTTAAGAACCTCCAAGCTCTTTTGGCAGCCATCATCCCAACAAAATGTAACATCCTTCTTCAACAATCATTCCATTGATGTAGTGATCTGTGAATACGCCTTTATAAAATTCCTGTAATACCCTGTATTCCCCAACGTTGCACGTAGCTGTTTTGCATTCATGGGTGGATCTAGAGTGATAATTACAATGATATTGGTAGGGTTGACCATCAATCCTTCTTGCATATGACACATCCCAACAATATTCCATAAGGTACATAGAAAACACATTTCTTCAAATTCAACGAAATCTAATACTTCCTCCATGTATCCAACATTAGGTGCAAACTAGAAACATGTTTCTTAACTAGCCAAAATACTATCCAATCATTGAAGTAGACCTCTAAAAAATTCTGAATAAATTCCTTGAATGCTGCGACTACCACCCTTGAAAATATCGCAGGAGCATTTTTCAATCTGAAAGGCATAACTGTATATTGGGACGAGCCCCAGTTTGTAGTGAAGGTAGTCTTGCTTCTATCCTCTAGCACAATCTTAATTTGGTGATATCTCGAAAATCAATTTGTGAACGAATAAGCCTCCTATCTGCCAACTACTAACTCTAATTAAAATTAGTTGGATTGAATTTGAGTTATTGGAACATAATTTTTTTGAACTAATTAAACCATTAGTTAGACTAGTGTGGTGATATAATTATCAGGCTTCACGGTAGCAAAAAAATAGTCATTGTTAGAATAGAATTAAACTTCAACTTATTAACTATTGTTAGTTAACATTTTCTAGAACCTCATCTATAAAAGGCGTAGGAAATGGGTCATGCATGCAAGCATCATTTAATTTCCACAGATCTACATAGATCCTTATATCACCCTTTGTTTTCTTTCGCTAGACCACCATCAGACTGACCCATTCCAACTCTTCTACTAGCTCAATTATAATTGTCACGAGCATCTTGTCCATCTCTTCTCTTACCTTTTCCTTGTACTTGGGGTTCAATCGATATGAAAATTTCTTAACCAGCTTCACATATGGCTTTAAATTGATCTTTGTCACACCCAAATCACCTACTATACCCTTCAATTCAGAGAACTTTGTTGGAAATAAGTCCTGATATTCATGCAATAATTCAACAACCTTTCCTACTATGTTTTCATCCCAATAGTGTCCAATATGTGCGAGCTTAGGTTCTTCTTATGAGCCAATATTTACTTGTTTTGTATTTGTTGGTTGTGATATGTCAGGGATCCTTTCATCAAGTCCTGCTACTTTGCACAGTTCCTCTAACTCAAGAATATTGATATTGTGTGGATCCTCATCACTTTCTTCTGCAGTAACATTGCAACATTTCAACGCATGTTGTAGTTGCGTGCTCTAGTTAGGCTGCATCCAAGTTATAGGTTCGACCAGTCTTCGGAAGATCGCTACCTTAATCACCTGAATCACCCCATTAATGCATTTGAACCCATCCTCAAAGCTTAATGTCAATAGAAAACTTTCCTTCATCTCAGCCCAATCATCAATCCTATGTCGTAGCTCAATCTCCAAATAACAATTCATTAGTATAACATCTAGGGTGTGAATAAAGATATGTACCCACTCTAGTTGAGGCACTTCACTCGAAGCTTTAGTCCATTGAGATAAATGTTTGCGTGAGTCATCATTACCTCTATAATTTTCATTGAGCCACATCATTGCAGAGCCAAACCTTAATCTCATCAATCTATGATATTCCTTCCAATCAATAATATTATCCTTGTGGGTTCCCCACCATCTTGCAGGAGTAGCTCTTAAAGCCAAATCTAAAGCCTAGAACCTATGTTCCTTTGGTATGTCTCTTTCAAAATGGTCAAGAAAAATATTGACATCATCTAGCCCATCATAATAATGCAATTTACGTAAGTCAGTGGATATATAATGTAGAGACTTTGTAAGTCAATTGCATCATAGTGTAGAGACCTCATGTAATCGATTCTACTAGTTTTCTAATTCTTCACCTGAGTTTGACTGGCACAAACTATCCTTCTCCCAACTGATCCATCCATCTACAGTGGGATTAATCTATTATTCATCTTGCGTAGTGATCTTATAAATGTGATTGATGTCTTCATCATCATAGTCATCACATACTGGCTCTGTGTATCGTGCACCTTCAACTAGATCCAATGGAACAACTACTCTGAGGCCATTCTTTTCAAACTCCATGCTTCACTTCTTCAAATTAATAATAACATTCATGTCAAAATCCCAATCAATCCTAAGAAAAGCTAGGTATGAATTACAGTCATCTACAATTTCAGTAACTTCAAAATCTGTGAGCGTGTTGGCTCCCTCAATATATACAGTCACTCCATGCAGGAGACCCATCAAAATTATCTTTTGTTGGTTTTCCATGCATAGTTGGATTAGCAACCACTACAACTTGGGTTTCCACATATGTTCCCAAGTCTATTTTGGTAGTACAATAGCATCATATCATAATTCTAGAATTATCTGGTCCATGTCAAAATCACCAATTTGTGTTTTCAACCGCATTTCCTTACTAGTCCTCTTCTTGCTTCAGTTCACCTTATTCACTATGCATTGTTATGGTAATAGCTTGTACTTACTAGTGCAGTTATCTATCAGTTCTTGTAGTCCTTCAACTACCTTCTAATCCCTCAACAACT
Organism: Pinus taeda; assembly: GCA_000404065.3. Classification (NCBI taxonomy): domain Eukaryota; kingdom Viridiplantae; phylum Streptophyta; class Pinopsida; order Pinales; family Pinaceae; genus Pinus; species Pinus taeda. Next base: position 6,534 of record APFE030316623.1, on the reverse strand, counting down.
TCATGCATGTCTATAAAAACGATTTGAGCAATGTGGGATCAAAGTTCTTCATCGCAGTACTTTCTTCAGATTTACCTTGTTGTGGGACTATTGGTATCTAAGTTTTAGACGTAGAAGCACCTATATCCATAAAAACATTTCTTGCCTACATAAAGTTTGGCTTTTCTCTTTTTAAGTCAAATCCAAAATTCTTCTCACTAGCCCTACGAATCCATATATCTAATTTTCCTTCTACCTTGTCTTCACAAGTGGCTATACTACTTCGCGTGACTATATTGACATTAGGATTGTCTTTGCATGGTTCATATCTCATCATCTTAATGTTACGCGTAGGTTGTTGGTTCTTCTTTTCTTGCATATTTGCTATTAATACATGACATTATTCTATAATATGATCAAATTTCTTACAATATTGTCAAGAAGGATGAGTTGGATTTTGATAATTACATGCAAAATGTCTTGGTTCTCCATAATTGTAGCAGATGATCTGGCCCCAACCTCTTCCGGCACCTCCTCCTTGTCCTTGGAATCCTCTACGAGCTGTAGGTGAGTGTCGATCGTTCTGCACTAGAGTTTCAACCTGCATCATATACATTGGGATTTTGTCTATCATCAAGTCATAACTTCGGGAATCTCTTTCATCATGGCCAACCGATTTACAAAAATTGCAAAATAGTTGCTTTGGTGACTATAATTTTTTTTGCAACAATTAAAATTTTTCTATTGTATGCATTCCTGACACTTGGAAGATATTACACTAGACACTTGAACCAACAATTGATCTAGCAGGAGACTCTAGTTTCAGCAGATTGGGACCTCCCACAACTCTATAGTCTTGATACACAGGGCACTGATTCTTATAGTGTCCTAGAACCTTACACTTCGTGCACTAAACTTTAGGGCACAGTCCTGACTGAACCTCCTTTCCCTTCTTTAGATACTGCAACTCCATATGTAGGCTTTCTAACTGTGACTAGATTTGTTGGAATCCTATATTTGTATCTTGGATCAGCGAAGCCTCTAGCTTCATCACGATCTCTAATGCTTCAGCCTGAGATCCGATCTTCTGTTGAGACCAATGAAATCTTAAGTGTAGCAATAGCGAAGTTATTTACAATTCCTTATGTTGTTCAAATGCAATTTGAATATTAGCTTGTCTCAATAAGCACTTCAACCTATGATCCATATCCCACATAGACTTGTTAGCAGTTTGATTAATCCACTTTATTTTAGTAACACATCGAGATTCTAGTTTCATCTTTCTAAATTTTGCGTTCAATGCAGTCTTTGTCTCAACCAACATAGCATTTAGATTGGTTGTACTATATTTGATATGCCATGTAAGCACTCTATCCTAGAGTGTTGTAATCAGTTGCACTTTCTTCATGTCATTATCATTGAACCACTGCACCTTCCACTTAGCTTGTGCTATGAACCAAAACTAGTCAGGATCCTGTGATCCTTGACCCTTGAATATAGGAATTTTCACTATATTCACCATACTAAAAAATTATGGTGGAGATGGAGTGGATGGGTGTGGAATCCTAGAAGTACCCTAGCCTTCTGTTTGCAGTGCGCCTACAGGTGTGTTAGGGCTGATGCTTTCCCCTTCACTCTCTAGTTCTCCCAATAATGGACTGTACATGCCCTTAGTATATTTGTCCCAATTGGATATAAATATTTTTCCTCTTCTTGTAGATCCAGTTTGACCTCTTTTAAACATGAATTCAAAGGCACAACACCCTTTTTGCACAACAACATTTTAATCCAAGTTTTTAGCAACCTTAGGCATTTACCTCTTGGACCCTTAAAGGATCGATGTTCAGATTCACTATAAGATACATGTGTCAATTGCAATTTTAGTAATGAAACCACCCAAAATAATATCGATCCAATAGTCAAAAGCCCTTGATACCTTATCATCAAGCCCTTCAAGATGTTTGATCGGTTGGGGAATCCACATAATAGGATTGGCATGCTTCTAGGTAGGTTCACTATCTGCTAACTTTGAAAGCTACTCATGAAGTTAGTTAGGAAATGATGTGAAAATGATATCGTGCTCTTTTGTATAGAGATATTTTTGTAACCATCTCTCTTTTGACCAGCGTGGATTCCGATTTTCCTGAGCTGCAAACTCGTGCAACTTTCGATCTATCCACTTCTCGATTTCTTTCTTAGTTGGTATCCACAGATGCCACATCACACATCCCTTAGGTAGATCCCGATCCCAACAACATAACAATTTTTTTTATTTAGGGGGCTTGGAATGAGGTTCAGAGATAGTTGTGCTAACCAAGAAAACCCTACACTACTAGCCCTTTTGGAAACAATCCACTTAGTGCAGATTGTAGTCTCACCCAAGGCAGTATTGGGGGATTATATAACCATGTTTCTGTATCCAAAAGGCTATGTGATGTGGCAGCAAGGCGTTTCCTTAATCTAGGGCATTATTTTAACTTCACGAACCCTTATTTTTAGAACCACAGGCTTAAATTGATTTCTACTTAATTATATCTATGAGCTTCACCTAAGTGTTCTAACATGAATAAGTTAACATAGAAAAGTAGATCCAAACCTTTGAAATTCATTTAAGATAATATCATAGAGAGTCAAATCATAACTGAGCATAAAAAATAGAACACATAAATATACAAAGAACACATAGATTTGCTTCAAATATGCTTTATTACTTCAAATCTTCAATACATACACTTCTTGTGACCCTGCATACATAGCTGCAGGGTCCCACACACTTAGCTGCAAACTTACCAAGGTCTTCATGCATTCAGCTATAGGAGCCTTTCCCTTCGATGGAATACATAATTACAAACTCAAAATGTTATTCATCAACTAACTTTCACTGCCTAATGACTCCTAGATGACTTCCTTTTATAGTTTTTCACATTACATTACCATGGTCTCTAAACCATGGGTGGAAATAAAAACCATCCCTTCACAAAATAAGGGGCTTTAACCTTCCTAAAGGACCCTTTGACTCTTAACATTTTATGCACTATTCTCCTCAAAATGAGGAAACTTTACAATCAAGATTGACTCAAAACATAGACAAAAATTAGACCCAGGGGTACCCATCCCAACATATTGCAATAATTCTGAAGTAGTTTGCAAGAGTTGCAACATTTTGCTGAAGTGTGCTTCAACCATCATATTTGAGTTGCGAGTGAGAAGATGAAGTGTGGTTTAGAGTAGTGATGACAATATTGAGTGCTTCAAGAGTTATGATTTTGGTCATGTGGCAACTAATTGTAGGAGAAGAATGCACACATTCATGCATCAGTATAATCAGCCAAAAGAAGGACCTACATTCAGGTATAAAAATTATTTCAATGCTCATTATTTTTCTTGTAACATGTATGGGCACAAATCCACTGGTTGCAGATCTAGCATAAAAATATGGAGGTCTAATATCAGTAGAAAAGGATTAGATCCTTTGGCTACATATCTTGGTCACGTAGAGTATTATGTGTGCCATAATTTTGGGAAAATGGCCAAGGATTGCAAGATACCTATACCTTGAGGTCACTTGTTCAAAAGCAACAACCAAGGGAAAATGTGCAACCAAGGAACACATGGAATAAAGTGAAGAAACTAGGAACATCTGGCATTGAAATTTGTTTTCGTGATGAGGATGACATGTGGTATATAGATAGAGGATTCTCACACCATATGTCAACGAGATAGGATAAAGTTTTATTTTCTCAATAAAACCAAGAATGGTTGTGTTGTGTTTGAAGCTAGTAAAGTAGCTAGAGTGTTGGGAAGTGGCAAAGACAATCTTGGTGAGAAGAGGAAAAATGTAGAAGATGTTTGGCTCATTGAAGGAATAAAGCATAATATCTTGAGTGTGAGCCAAATGGTTAATGGAGGAAAATAAGTAATCTTCAACTCCAAAGGTTGCATCAACTGGAAGGAAGGATTAAAAAAAGTGATTTCTAGAGGAAGCAAGACCCCAGATAATGTGTATGTGTTGAAGGGAAGAGTGAAGAGTAAGAAGAGACTAAGAGAGTATTATTCCTCATCAGATTTAGAGTAGATGAGATCAATCCCTACTATATTCCATTCTTTCATGTTATATATACTTGACTACACCAATATGCATGAGGCTTGCATGGTCTTAGAGGGGTTGTTGGCAATTTTATTCAGTTCCTTCATGCATTTTCATATCAGCTGTATCACTTCGTTTGAGGTATATCATGCTTAGGGGGAGTTATGTTTTTCAAGGCTTGATTCTTTACGTTTATTCCTTTTCACTCAGTAATTTTGCAGCTAATGTATTTGTTATATATGAGTGGAAAAGAAATTTCTATAAGTCTTGTTGCAACATTCATTAATTATTTTTCAGCTATATTGTTACTAATGGTTTTTTGAGCAGCTTCATGTTGAGTTTTTGTGATGGTTGGAGGTATGGAAGCCACATTATTTTCTTATGCATATGGTCAAGGTGTGATGGAGGATCACAAATCAATGGGGCCATATGTGCTTCCTAATGGATTTGTAGAATGTTGACATTTTTTTATGAAGGATGATGTTTATTTTGATGTCACATTTTGCTAGTTGGATAATCTAGAATTTATGTACCTCATTGTTTATGATTTTAATTCTAGATTAATCATGCATGTTGCTGATATATTTTAGATCACTGCATATGGTGCTACTTATGATGTGATGCACATTCATTTGGTTGAGTGGCGTTGATTCATATGGCTGATTATATATGGAGATATTGTTGTTTCTCATGATCAGGATATGTACTTGTTGCTGCTAATGATGAGGATCTGTACTTTTTGTTGCTATTATTATTATATTGTATCTATCAATTGATATTGTTTGTTGATGCACATGTGGAGCATGGTGGTTTCTAGTGGTTATCATGATTATGCGGTAGGATATTCATTGATGGGATGGTGATGGACAAGGTTTTTGTGGCCATGTATTGGCATATGATGTTGTTATTACTTCTTATTATTGTTGCTACATTTGGAGAGACCATGGCTATCATGTATTGTATTTTATCGCTGCTACCATATGGAGCATATTCATTGCTCATTGTTTCCATGTACTCATGTTATTTTATGTTTTGGGCATGCATATAGGAGAGCAAATTTATGTATTATCATTTTTTCATGTTTTGAGAATATTTCTCATGGAGATACCCATGGTGTCTAACATATCTTGTCATTAGCTATGTATGGGTCAATGGAAGTCCAAGTCATGTATTTCCTTGTGTTATCACTGAAAAAAATTCCTAAATTTTGAACATCAGTTTGATTCCAAAGGATTGTTGTTAGTCTTGGTACAGTCTTTCCATGGTTTGTTTTAGAGTCTAGGACCTAGAAGGGAGTCTTGTTGGCATTGTCAAATAGGGTCAACACTCTGGTTTTACCTATCACTGATCTCACATCACACCTAAAATTCCATGTGTCAAACTTGTGTCAAGGTTTTCATGCACTACAAAACTGCCTAGGAGTTTTCGTAGCACAAAACCTAGAATTTGCACTGGATGCACTACAAAATCGTGGATTATGAACTAGGAGTTTTCATAGTGCGCTACGAAACCCCTGAAAAACCCTGTTTCAGCATAAAAGTCTTTGTTTTCTGATTTTACTAGTCAACTTCCAGAAGGGTTCCTGAGCAACTGAGAACTCAATTTTGAAAACTGAAAGATGCTTTTCTTCCTAACATACTAAAATACAAAAAGTTATTTAATTTTCTTCAAATTTGTTATGAGGGGGAGGAATTTATGGTTAAACTTGCACTACGAAACTACTTAAAGTCAAGCTTTGTCTTCTGGTTTTAACAGTCTTTTTCGAGATCAGTTTTTGATCATAGGAAAAGGTATTTTCGAATTTTGAAGGAGTTTATCTTCACCAACTCTCCAGCTACAATAAACTGTCTCAATTTCTTCATAAGTATTTTCATTTGGGAGCTACTAAGCTTTCTTTGAAACCCTAATTTCAGAGAACGAATTTTTTCTGTTTTACATGTGTTTTTCAAGGATAGATTTTGGACAACTGGAGAAGTGTTTTAAAAAACCAAGAGAGGTTTTTGTTCTAGACAGCATGGAATACAAAAACCTCCTTAATGTTTATAAAATATATCATGGATGAGAAGATAAAGGCTCTATCCCACGTGCCATTTTCAAGGATCCTAAACGTAAAAACAGGGAAACATGTTCCCTAATTTCTAGGGGTTTATCATCAACAATAAGTGACAACGTGGGAGGCTTCATCAAATTCAACCTCATGAGGTTGCAGCTATCAAAGAATGCATTCAATGTTTAGTTAAGGTGGTTTAGTCATACTAAGGAGTTACACTCCTAATTGTATTAGGTATCTAGGACTGCTAGTTAGCTATCATTTGTATTTAATAGTTTGTTTTATGGTTAGAATAGGTGTCACTCATAGAAAATTCGAATTCTCTTGATAAGGGATGAGCGAATCCATATTGTAAATGCTATATATAAAGCAAGAGGTTGAATTAGCAAGGGGTTGGAGACTTTTTGGCTCAGCTGCT
>APFE030316618.1:0-13734 GCA_000404065.3 Pinus taeda | reverse complement strand
GACCTCAGACCATTTGGTGTAGGAGTCCCAACAGTGGGTCGTAAAGAAATTCCTTGACCGCAATGTCGCACAGAGGCAAGTAAGATAACTCTATCAGTAGCAAGGGTGTGACTGCTGCAGTGAGTCAAGGAAGGTGTATAAAAGGTTCTAACACATGGGGGTTGAGATGAGTGCACCCCTTGGAAACCTGTAACAGTACTCAGATGGGAAGGGAACACAGGAGTGAAGATGCATCACAAGCTGGAAATCAGGTCATCTGGCAATCCAAAGTGATGGTTAAACCAATAGCACATCTACAACAAGATTCATGTAATTGCGTACAAAACAGTTCATACACAACTACATAAGTTAAACATCATACATTGCTACAACAACCAGAACAGTCCAACCACAATAACAACATATGCGTGAAAACATGTTGACTCGTGTTATATAAAGAAGTATAAGTTCCAATCATATAATACATCCATCTAAACCCACTATCCCCAACAGTGGAATGTTATAGCCACATCCGCCTACTCCTCCAAAGCGATGTACTAGCTCCATGCAGTGGAGAAGCCAAGGCGCATTACAATATTTTCTAAGCTCTCTCCAAAATAGTCTTATCAGAAGCTTGGTTGACCAAAATTCCCTTCAAATGAGTTATGAGGGACTATTTATAGCAAAGGGTGGGGTGACCCTTGACATTCCCCTTTGTGACAGTTCAACTACCCTCATGACTCTTCACCTACTCTATGATTGTTAAATCCAACTATTGATACTTGACTTACACTTGACATGACTCAACATTATAATGCACATGTACTCATGTGAGACAAAATGGCTTGAGCAAGCCATGCAAGACATTAGTGACACTCAATCTATTGTGATGAGACCAACTGTTTGACATGCTTGTGATGGTGAAGGTGGTGAGTTTTTGCCAAGCTTGGACGTCTGTGATGGTGTGCACGCACCCCATGGTGACATCTTGTTGAAGTGAACTCTTGCCTCTGTTGCATCCAGTGCATTGGTTTGGCAACTTCATCCAACTTGTTTGCTAACATGCACATGGTCTTATTAGGTGCAGCTGAATTGGCACACACTGATGCATAATGTTGGTGCTGATCTTCAAGTGTGTGCTCGTGGTCATGCACATCAACTTGCCGAAGTACATGTTCAACTCCAATTGGACTTGCTTCTTGTCTTCGCCTTGGTGAGTGTGCTGAATTGGTTGGATTGCATGCATGCACACAATGACATTCATGATGTTGAATCCCTTGCATGCGATCAACAACACTTCTCACCATGTCTGCTCCATGCCAGCTACTGGGATGGATCTTTAACTTCTACAAGAGTAGTTTCATCCGTGAGTGCATGTTGCGCCCACTGATGTTCCTGTTCCTACTGTAACGCATTCATCTGTATGTGCAGCTTCATGTTCTCCCTTGAGTTGCTGCTTCATCACATGCAACTCATTCTTTGTTCCATTCTCTGTCTTTATGTGATCTTCATGTTGCATCGTCACCTCATAGCCAGAGTCTCCAAAGTTGCTTTCATCATCAGTGGATTTGCTTGATCTTGCAACTTTGTTTCGCCTTTGTGTTATCAACAACCTTCCTCTTGCATTCATTGCATTCGCTACATTTTTTTTGTTCGAAGCATTTGTTGTGTTCGCTACATTCGTTGTGTCCGTTGTGTTCGTTGCATTCGCTGTGTTCACTGCATTCGCTACGTTCGTTGTGTTCCTGCATTCATTATGTTCATTGCATTTGGTATGCTACCTTCAACTATTGTTCATGATGTTGCTCGCTGTGATATCTTGATGTTCTTATCTACGAACAACTTGATGTCTTCGTTTGTAGGAAAGCTCATAGACATTTGATCGAATGCATCTCCAGGTGTGCTATGAAAAATGTCTTCAACTCTGCCCTCTTGGAAATCATTGTACCTTCACTGCTGAGAGGAATATGAACACCTGCAATACCTGGAGACATGGCAACACTCATGGCAAGCAATATGTCAGTCGAAAACCAAAATGAACTTGAGAAATCACTTGCAACATACCTGTGTGACTAAGCATGAAGGTAGCACAATTTCAGTCGGGAGGTCGAGACACTAACTGCCAAGACTGCGTAAGGCACAGTTTGGGCTACTAAAAGATTAATTGACTATTGGAACTACACAATGCATAGTCTAGTCTAGTTGTTGATCCTTGCATGTAACCTCTAGCTACTACACATAGATCCATGAAACAAGGGATGCCTTTGCATGTTGCCTTGGGAGAAGCAGCCCATGCATGCAAGTTAGTTTTTCTCAGTCCCGGCGGTAACCGGTCAACTCATCTGTACATGCAAGAAACTGCTCAACTGTTGGGAGAAATTGTGTATTTTTGGCTCGGAGTTGGGTTGGCTACCCAGGAGATTTACGGAATTTCTGGGTAGAGTAGTTGACTGCTGCACAGATTTGCGCAAATTCTAGGCTAATCAACCCTGCTGGGGGAAATTGCACAATTTTCACTGTGATTGTTGACTGCCAGAATTGTGTAATTCTAGAGCTCAGCAGGCTGCCAGTCAGGATTGTGCAATTCCTAGAGAGAAGGCTAGTTGCCCTCCAAAATTTCTCAATTTCGTGGGGGAGCTACTTAGCCTGCAGCTAGACTAAGTTCGTGTGATCAACCTATGAGGGGAATGCATTGAGCTGTGATCGATAGCTTAAGTTTGTGCAAGAAAACAACTGAAGCTTGTGAACTTAACGAAGCAAGGCAAGTTGTTGTGAAAAGTTGGTAGGGAGCCTCCAAACCAAAGCTAAGGCAAAATTTTGGAGGGTGGTTTTAGCCGCTACAACATAGTGTACCCAAGAAATATCCCCAACTCTGATGTTGGCTCAAGCTTCTTTCGTGCATCTTTGGTCACATGGTAATAAATCGATGACCCAATCCTGAAGTGACTAACATCTAGCCTCTTACCGGAATAAACCTCCTCTGGTGTCTTTATCTCAAGTATCTGATGTGGGCTACGGTTCTGAACATATACTGTTGTGTTGCATGCCTTAACCCACAAGTGTAGTGATAGGCCTTGATCATGCAACATCGCCCTTTCTTCCCCTACTATGCTCATGTTCTTCCTATTGACAACCCCATTCTATTGAGGCTTATGGGGTGTTGTCAACTCTCGTTTAATCCCTTTTGTTGTACAAAAGTTCTTAAACTCATTGAAGACATACTCACCACTATTATCACTCCATAGAGCTTTAACCTTCTTGTGAAGGTCTTTCTCTACCAATTCTTTGAACTCACAAAAGTTTGTAAAAATTTGATCCTTTTTTTGCATAAAAAATACCCATCATTTACGAGAATAGTCATCAACAAATATAACATAATACCTGTGTTTTGTCATGGATGCTATCAGGAATGGTTGACACACATATAAATGGACTCTCTCCAGAATAGACTCTGCTCGGTTGTCTCTGTCTCCAAAGGAAGACTTGGTAAATTTTCCCAAAGTACAACCCTTGCATGTATCAACTTGCTCAAGTGTACCTTTGGGAAGATTGGCAGAGATTTGTTGCAATATATTCAAATCCCCATGATGCAAGTGGCCCAATCACCCGTGCCACAACTCATCGATGTCTCAGCTCAACATATTTCCGCTTTTGAACTCAAAGAAGCACAATCCTCTACCTCTATCTTATAAAGATTCTGAACTCGAATCCCTATCTTCTTTACTTGACCCATGGCTATGTGTCGAAGGAACGCCTTTCCTTTCGAAAAGATCACATCATAGCCTCTATCCTCAAGTATGGCAATAGATACCAAGTTCTTCGTTAGTCCATGTACATGCATAACATTCTTCAAGGTGAGTGGAGTCACATTCTCCCTTTGGAAAGTAATAGTTCCCACACCAGTAACACTATACTTATTGTCATCACCCATCTAGATATGCATCTTGAGAACTTTCTCCTCCATTTCACTGAATAACTCTTTGTCGCTAGTCATGTGGAAATAAGCTCCACTGTCTAAGTACCAGACAGTTACCATCATTGAAGGCACCATGCATGCAATGAGGGAAAATTTCAATTCGAATTGGGAGGCCAAAGCCTCACCCACCGCTCCTCCTAAGGACTTCTCCTTGGACTTCTTCAATGGATAATTTGTAGCAAAGTGTCCCATATTGTCACCATGAAAGAATTTAACTTTCGTCATGTCCTCCTTCTTACCTCCATGATAAGAATATGATTTGGAATGGAAAATTTTACCTTTCCCCTTCCTCACCTTAATCACTAAGGCATAGTTCTCTTCATCATCAATCTTTTATGAAGATCCATCCCTGGTGTTCCTCCTGATCTCATCCTGGATCAAATATGACCATAGTCGTTCCCAATCTGGCAGCTTCTCCCGACCATTGAAAGAGTCTAAGAAGAGCAAGGCTCACGATATCCTCCTCGGAAATTGTGATTCCAACACTTCCAAGTTCATATTGATATTGAGTGAACTTGGTCAAGTACTTTGGAATCATCTCACCTTTCTCCATCTTGATTTTATGAGGTTTATCCTTCAATTGCAACTTCATTTGATCATTGTTATTCTGATACAAGTTCTTCAATGTGTTCCACATAGCATGTGGGGTTTCCTTTCCATGGAGCCTCGAGCCAATATGATCTCGAATGCCCTCAAGGATTATTCACGTTTCCTTTGCCACACACTTCTTCCAATCATCCAAGTTCTGTGCATCAGTAGTTGTTGGCTTAGGAATTGTTTGTTCAAAAAATTCCTTAAAGCCATTGTCTCTAGCACAGCCTCCATCCTATCCCTCCAAGCTATGAAATTTGCGCTGCCTTCCAAGGCATACTTAAGCCTAAACCCATGGAACATCATCTATCGATCCTAAAGTATGTATTGCAAATTCGACTTTCACCTATAACCCAGAAACTCAAAACTTCGAAATCTCCTCTAGAGATATTATTTTAATTCAGCGATATCTCACTCATCCGAACTTCGATTTGGCTAAATTTTTTTTGAATTTGAGTATATTTTCCCAAGAAATCCATATCTGTAATTTGTTTTTGAAATTATTTCACAAAACGTTCCATATCTGATCTGCAAACTCTCAACCCAAAAAACAATCTTGTTCTAATACCATGTAGAAAATCCTATAGATTCACAAGCTAATGCAATTTGTTAAAGCAAGAGACAAGAATCTACTTCTACTCTTTACAACGGAAGCCCATAAACATCGAGAAAACAATAATTAATAGAGGAAGAGAATCAAAGGCACATAACACAATAAATATCCAGGGAAAGCCACAACTCAAAACCCCACTATCTATTTTGTATTAATCCATAAAATCAAGATGAAATTACAATGCTTGTTCTCTCTAAAACAATCCCAGTACTCAACAAATTCAATCTCCAACCCATAAGCAAGCTCAAAGCCAAATCTTAGCCTCTTCACAAGCTCTCCAAGTCTCTATTCCAATGTGTAATTCCTAGGGAGGTAGCTTGTATTTAAAGGGAAATAAAGCCTCTAAAAACTATGCAATCCCTCAAGGATCAGTTCCTGATTGCATGCACTATAAGTGCAACTCAGAAAAATGTAAAACAAATAGCACAATGTCCCTTCACTCTAGTCTCAACTGGATCTTTCTCATAATCGACATGCATGAGTTTCTGATGAGTAAATATTCAGTTAACTAGAGTAGCACTGGTGGAGTTCATTAGTGTTACCACTAACTGTTAACTCACTATTAGTTCTCTCAATCAGTTTGAGAAATAATTTTAACTGAACTGACTAATGAAACTGAGCCTTCTATTTTACAAGTCACAATTAACTCATATTGGACTCCTACAAAGTAGGGAGAACATACACAGTGACAAAAACACTTCCAACTTGAATTTCCTAAGTTAAGTAAGTTTAATAAGCTTAATTTAACTATTTTAAGTTGCTATTAGAATAGAATTCAAATTTAATTTCTAGTTTAATTCAAGGACAAATTAAACTAGACTCTCTTGTTTCCATTTCTCAACACCATGGAGCTACTAGCTCCACTCTATTATTTGAACCAACACCACTATACCATTTAAAGTGAAAGAAATCTCCTTCAATATAATAAATGCTTTGCTACCACATACATTGAAAGATGAGGTCCTGTCAAAAATCCTACATGATATTTAGCCTAAATATCCTCAATAAAACAACTTCTCCTTTATATGACTTGTCTCCAAAAAGTAATCCAAAACCTTTATGCAATTATCCTTCACAACTGGCTCAACTTGTTCAAAAATATAAGCATTTATGGCTCTATATATGCCCCATATGACATAGAAAGGAAAGGCTCTATATTCATAAAACTTTGAGAACCATAATATATAATTAATGTGAGTTGATCACTTTCCATTAAAACAAAATTTTCAACCTTTGACAACACTTCTTTAAAACAACTGCCTAAAGATTCTTCCTCTACATCTTTAGTTTCATATGCATCAGCATTTAATGGATTATTTGAAACCAAAATAAGGACAGAACAATGTTTATAATCATTGCATCAACATTTAATGGAATATTTGAAACCAAAGGAAGGAGATAACAATGTGTATAATAGTTTTTTGAGATTTTCTATAGAAGCCCTAAATACTCCTCTGTAACCAAAATCACAGACACACCTATAAGGTACCGCGGGAAGGAATAAGGAAGGTACCGCAACAAACAAACAGCGCGGCACGAGGGTCCTTAACCCCCCTGTCACACTAACAAAGGGGAGGGGAAAGATATTGGCAACGGAAGGGAAGTTTTTGTTTGAATTGAACAGATTGAAAGGTGAAAGGGGAATAATGGATTCACCTTCTAGGAGGATAAGATCAATAACCTCCCCAGAAAGAAAACCTTCCATTTCAAGTGTTATAAAAGTAGATGATTGTATGAATCTGAAAGGGCAGTTTGGCCAATACTTCCTTCTCATAAGAATTTTTTGTATTTTCATTGCCTCAATCAAAAACCATAGTTGTGCTATTAAGTAATGTAGTGGAGTGATTTTGATTTCCATCATCAGCTAACAACAATTTTGCAACATTTATGGATGGAATGTTGGGTTACCATTACAGTTATCTTCCCCGTACTCCTCTTCAAAAATTGCAACTAAAAATTCTGAAACAATGTTCCCATTAGTACTATGTTGTCCAATGTAGACATAAACCTCCAATCTTTCGTGATGCATATCAGTATTGGTATATTCTTCTTCCATAGTTTTATCTGAATCGTTATTTTCATTTGGACTCACTTCAATCTTTGCTTCTTAGCCTTTAGCTATTTTTCATCTTGATATGCAACTTCCTTTTTCCATTGCTGCCATATATGATGCTTATGCTTCAATCGGCTCCACCATTCTTGCATAATTCCTATTAGATTCTTTAATTTTTTTGTTAAAATATTTAATTAATTTTTTGTTATTATCTTCAAATTTTATGGTGTAATCTTGAATTTTTTGAATTTCTTCTATGAGAAATTCCTCATGTTGGTTTAGAAACATTTTCTCATAAACCCTTCAAGTTGGGAGGAAAACCAACTTTGGTGCTACTGTAACAACCCTAATTATTTAATTGATCAAATTTTCCCAAAAAAAAAATCCCAGGCGATTTTATTTATTTAATTAAAAAAAGAGATTACATTAATAAATTGTAGAAAGCCTCATAATTCAATTAGTTAGAAATCCTTGGCTCCTCTAGTGATGTGCTATGACCTCCTCCTAACATTGCTAAAAAACTAAAGTGGCTCTTCCTCTTGACTAGCTAGAGTGGAATCTTTCACCACTAAAACTAATCCCCACCAGGTAGGGTGTATAGAGTATCGCTTGGGTGGTTGGCTCACGGTCGTTCCTTCATAACTCAACCGAGAGCCATATGAACTCTTGCAGATTATTTATTGTGCAATTTTGGTTAGAGCTCCATTGAACTTATAAAAGATAATGCTAGGATAGCATCTTTTTTAGTGAGATTTCATTGTCTCTGGCATTTTTATGTTTATTGATGGAAGTTAATCAGAATAATGCTTGTTTATTTCTATAGAATGACCATAATTCTAGAATGTGTGTTACGGGTTCTAATTATAATGTATGATTTTAAACTTTGGCAATGTAATCTGTGTTTAGAAAGGTTAAAGGGGTATTTTTTGTTTCAACAGTAAACTGTTCTTTCATTAATTGCTCTAAATAGCTAATGCATTTTTATGCTGAAGTGGTGAATGTTAACTATTATCATTACTTCGTTGATCAATCGATGTCTGCAATGTCCGAATGTGCTAGAAATGTAAAGAAAAACAGAATATGCTTAACAATATCAAATGACAGATTCTTCTAGCACTTCATCAGAATGTTAACTGTTCTTTACGTAATAAAAAAAATAATATTCTATCCTACTAATCATTACCAAGCACAGAAACACTACTTATCTGTTTTCCTACTCTGATTATAAACGTGCACATATTTCGTCTATCTGGAAGGTCTCACCACCCAGCCACGGATTTGGCAATTACGTCCAGAATCCCCCTCTAAGCTCTTCCAACTCCTGATAGTGAATAAAATGGTGACAATCTGGTACCTTGGGCATCAAGACCACGGTCCAATGTTAAGTCTCATACCATTCAACTGTTATTCACAATCTTTTCCCACTAGCTAATTTGTCTAGCTCAAGGAAACTATCAACAACATAGTCTTGCTCCCATTCCTTTGTTTCCTTTTTCCCAACCCCCCCATGGCTTTGCCACTTCCCTTTTTGAGGGAAGAGATGGGAAACTGCTTGTAACTGTTTGAGTTATTTAACTGATTCTTTCAGTTATTTGACAAACTGATTAAATTATTTTAATTAATAATTAACAAGATATGTTTTGGCTTCTCCACCTTAATTCTTTAACAATGTAGGTTAAACAGAATAAAAATTGGTAATAAGTAAATGTTGGTGCAACATTGGGTGTTACAATGTGTGAATTAGTAAGACATTTCAGTTATTTTTTGTTATATTTATGAAGCCTTTGACTATATCAACCACATTAATATTTTTAATGTGGTTGTAGTAGGTTAGGTCGATAAAACTACCCCTGCAAGCTTATTCCTTCAATTTTTTCACTCTGAAAGCATTGGGATGGAAATTATAGACATACATGTGTGTATGTATTCAGTCCATTTTAATTTGAAGACCTTGGATTAAAGCCCAATATTCTTCCTCGTATTTTGAAGAAATACTCAAATTTCTAAAAACACATTTGAAGAAAAAATCTTTCAAATTGTGAAAGGATCCTCCATATCTTGTTTGGCCATAGGTTTCCTTTAGAGGCTCCATAAGAGTTTAATTTCACAAAACTATGAGACAAAAGAGGGGACCGATCTAAGGTGAATACGAGGTAAGGGGAAGGCTTTTGAGATTGAATGGAGATGGTAAAAGGTTGGAATTTTTATATTTGAAGTAAAAAAAATCAGGGGGACTTTAAAATTGTAGCATTCTAGTGCTATATGTGGAATTTTAATAATTATTAAAAAATGATTTTTCCAATCAAAATGAACAAATCTTTTTCCATCTTAAAAAAATATGTACACTAAAATTCTTTTTTATTTTACCTTTAATTTAGAATATATATATTTTTTTAAATTATGAACACTTCTTATTCTCTAAAAAAAAATCATTATTTAAATAAAAATACTCATCATTAAATTTTATTATTCCAGTTAAGCCTTCTTCTAAACCCTTTTTTACCACTTTCGTATTAAGTACAAATCTTCAACACCTCATAACAATATTTTTCCACACATAATTTGTTTGTTAATTAAAAAATAATCACATTATCTTTAGTAGCAATGAACATAAATCAGGCAAGTACTTCCAACTATAAATGTGTGTTTTTTTAATTTTAATGCAAACAACGAATCATCTAGTTAACCTAGAATAAATTATTATTTTTAAATATAATTTTATAATTTAATTTTAATTTTAATTAATTATTTATATTAAGAATTATAAATATAATTTTTATTACAATTTAATGTATTTAAAACATTAATAATAGAAAAATAATCACTTAATTATTTTTTAATATCGTTTGATATAACCAAAAAATTGATAAGATAACTAAAAAATTATTGCAACACAAAAAATGCCTTATTAATGTACATATTTATCTGATTAACTATATATAAAAAAGTTATGGATTAACTTTAATTTGAAAAAAAAGAATTATAAATGAATGTTATAAATAATAATGAGGAACATATCATGGAGGAACTTATTAAAATTGGAATAATTTCAAATCCTTAGGAAATTGGTGGGCCGGGAGCCAAATGGCACGAATTAATTTTTTAAATTAATTAAAAGTAACGCACCATTTTGCTAAATAAAATTTGCTTATATATAAATGAATGTTATAAATAATAATGAGGAACTTATCATGGAGGAACTTATTAGAATTGGAATAATTTCAAATCCCTAGGAAATTTATTAAGTTAATGCAACTTAACAAACTCTTTAATACACTACACCAGTGGATAAGCATTAAGATTAAGAATATTATGAACATATTCCCTTCATAATCAATCTAGACCTTTAATTAAAAAATAAATAAAAAAGTCAACAAATTTTCATCCACTTTAAGTTGAAATAAGAAGTCTTGAGCAATTATAATTTTAAATTGTTTATATTGTGTAGAATTTTAAAGAAAAATAATCTATTAATGAAATTTTTTTAAATGAGTAATGTTTAAGTGTGATCTTTTTAAAATTTTCTTGTATTGAATTCATATATGTGATTAAAAAACCAGTTTAAATAACACAAATCAAAATTTCGTCACAAAATTTTTCCTGAAATTCTTAACAAAAATCTACCAAAAAATCTAAAAACTACATTTTTAATTTATACATAATATTTAAAAACAAAATAAAATTAAAAAACCCCGTTTCTCCCGAACCCATGCGAGCATCTATTAGTTTCTTTGGTCAAAATCTCCGGAACCCACCATAGCCTCTAGAAATTCATTTAGTCAAAAGCTACCAGCAAGCCACACCCCATTTGAAGTCCTTAATTGACTTGGAATTATCGGATGCGGGGTCCCACTACGTGCACACATGCAAAGCAGCACGCTCAAATGGTGGAGAATTTCTCAAGAAAATGTTAGATACGTGCGGTTCTTTCAATGATTTTGGTCAAAATTTATTCCCACTACGCAATTTAAGTTTATTTACCCCACAAGTCTACCAAGCGTGTCATGGAAAGAAAAAGCAAATGTGTGGAAACAAATGTCAAAGGAGATTACATTGTCAAACAGTGCTGCCACCCGCAATGAGTTTTTCATGAAAAGTTATATAATTAACTTAGATTCATTTTAATTTGAGATAGAGAAATAGATATGGAGAGAGAGGGTATATGTTTTGGGGTTGAGATAAGGAAATAGAATAAGAAAAAGACACTTAAATGCAAATATATATATTATATAGTATTATATAACCAACCTAGATCCATCTTAACCCAAATCTATTAAAAGCAGAGAGGAATCAAATCTCTCAAAGTGCAAACCTTACCCCAAATTTTACACTCAAAAAAGAAGTTTGCACCTTGAGAGATTAGATCCCTCAAATCTCTCGAAGTGCAAACTTTTCCTCAAATTTTACACTCAAAAAAGAAGTTTGCACTTGAGAGATCAGAACCCTCTAGGCACTTGATAGATCCAAGTTAAGAAGGATCTACACTGGTTTATACATAATGTATTACATAATATTACATAAATTTTTACAACATCACTTCTAATAAATTGCGAACACCTCTCCAAATAATTAAAAAATTAAATATTTAAATTTATATTACATTTTTAAAAATTTAAATAACATTTTTACGCTCTAAGGGGTTTCCCTCTGAAACCAACTTTCCTCATTGCTTACCTGTCATTTTGTGCACCACAGGATTAAATGTTAGACGATTAAACCAATGTCAACCGTCAGATCAATGGTCAGGGGAAGAGACACGGGCGGAGCAAGGCGTACCAGAATGCCGGACCCCGGTATTTTGAAGGATGCAGAGACTGGGTCGACGGATGGTAGGAGAAGAGATTGATTACAGCGTCATTCCCGTAACCTTGCAACCGGCAATCGAAGTGGAGAAGTGAAGTGGTCCCAGGCTTTGTAATGCAGGCTTTCATCAACACGGCCCTGGAAAGAATTTCACCTGCGTCGTTCTCCTCAGAAGAATTGGAATCAAGCAATGCAGTTATGGCGATTTCCTCCTGCTCATACAATCTCCGCAAAACCACGTCCTGCGAGTTGGGCGCGTCCCAATCCAAAACAAAGGGCCCTAATAACCTCCTATCGGCCGCCTCTTCCTGCGTTCATTCATCCACCAAAGCCTGCTCACAAATCAATCTATAATAGATATTCAGGGGGTTTTCTCTCTATGTTGGGGTATGTAAACTACATTTACCCATCCAATCTGACGGGATGCCTCGTAAGCGATCTCGGATTGCAACACTTGAAGCAGAAATTGGTCCCCTGCTTCTGCTCGTTTATTGGTTGCGAAAGTGCTGCTGTTTCTCTTGTAATGTATGAAGAAATTTGATGACAATGCTGGCCATGTTTGTATTGCCTTTGGATTTGAAGTGAAGGATGTTGCAATTCCTCTGCACTTCCCAACTCCTGACCACACAAAAATAATTGGATGGCCTTCTTCTTCATCATCCTTATTTTCATTTTCTATTGTAGCTGTTTGTGTGCCGAGAAGAAGTAGAAGTGGGTGACAAACAGCTTCAGAAATCCACACTTGGGTTGGGATTACTAAAAAAGCCGCACCTGGATATCGGTTAGATTGAATTACATCCATATAGTTTGCAGAGATATCGGAAATTCCTCATATGAGCAGCACGAGCTTTTTAAATCCCCAATTGGGGTGTAGAGATATACTAAGATCCCAATTTGGGTTTATCTGAATAGAAGAATCCTAAATCGGGTGTATGTGCGCTGGATTGTTTTACTGTACTGCGTACAATTTATTGATTTAGTAATCTAGTGTGTGTATAATCTCATAAATCCATGTTGAAGTGCAGATATCTTCAAGAATTTACACTTTGGGACCACTGTACTGCTCTAGAGTCTTGAGTAAGTAATAGTTTTTCTTTTTTTATCTGCTTTATGATCTATTTTGTTTGTTTTCCTGCTTTTGATTTAATCAGAGCTGCGATTAAGCAGGTGCTTCGTAGCAGTTAAGAGTTTTATAAGGGAAAAATAATACTGTTACGAATTATGATGCCATGTACCAGACATCATGGACCCTGATACTAGGGTTGAATATATATCCCAGAGAACTAAGTCTATCATGAAAAATAATGGTCTTTTAGATTTCATATCATAGGATCTAAAGTGAAAATCTGCAATGCCCAATGTGATTGATACTTGTTCATAACTCAAACCATACTCTCTGTCAATATATCTGGGAAGGATATATATGGTCATGTCATCCCATTGCAATATTATGTAATGAACACGTTCTTTAAAGTATCTGCACATTGTCTAAGTTGCGGCACAATGTTGCTCAATCCTACTGCGGTCTGTTAAGATACTATTCGAAATAAACCATTTCCATTATAATTTATACTACTAAACAATCTTCAAGAACACAGAGACTAACTAATAGGCTATTTAGTATTATCATTCACCCTCTCTTCGCTTTTTTTTGAGTGACCATGATGGATCCTCTGGAGAAAGGTGATTTGGAGAGCATCCTTAGTGCTTACGGTTATT
>APFE030316617.1:70023-85102 GCA_000404065.3 Pinus taeda | reverse complement strand
AATTAATATAAACTTATTATATTAATATAAATGTGATTGTGCCAGTACATACCACATCTACTACATACTAATGCATGGTGTAAAGGGAAATGACACCCTCGAGTAGGGGAGACATTAGTCACAATTGTGAGTTAATATAACTCTGTGATGGTGGATGTTGATCTTTAATCGAAAATATGGCATATATGGCCTATAGAATATTGCCTTCATTTTTTACATATTTCAAGTTAGGGAAAAAACATTAGAATGATTGTGATGCAGGTACATTTAAAATAATAGGTTAAGTGTTTATTTAGGTAGCTAGTTAGGGTTGAATTAATTAATGTATTTTCTTATAGTTGTAGAGAGAATGAGAATTTTTGTAAATAGGAGAAGATTCTAGATTATTGTGAAAGATGTGAGAAGATTATGAATTAGTTAGTTTTTATTTAGGGATAGGGATTCGGATGAAAGTTTTTAGGGATCAAGAGAGATATTGTTGGATTTTGTTGAAGGATTTAGAACCTACTTGGGCTCTAATCCATTTGTATAAATTAAGAAGAGCTTAAAAAGAGTGTATGAGGGAGAAGTGTCTGAATGAGTGTGAGGAATGAGAGGCCAATCATGAAACCATGATTTCCCTTGTAATCATTTTGTTTATTAATTAATTATTCTCATATTTTTGTGTACATATGGTTGGTGTGATCTTCAGTTTAGTTTTATTGTTTTTATTGAAGACCTATGGTTAGAACGGTGCATGAAATTTTGGCATCAGAGGTCGGCTGAGAGATGAGTGCAGTGGTTGAATCAGTTGTGTGTTAATTCCTCTTAGAGAGGCATATAAGTTGTTGATTGTGGATTGTGTTCATTGCTTGAAGATGCCGCTGTAAAGAACATGGTTTATTAACATTTGAAATGTGATGATCAGAAGATAAGAACATTTTTTTTGCGTGTGTACTCTGCTGTATGTCTGGAGAAACCGAAATCGAAGAATGGGAAACTTATTTGAGCTACGAATTGAAAGGAAGTGCGTTTCGTCTCTAGCAAGGTTCCAACAAGTAAAGTCAGCAACCTTTTAAAGAGAGAGCCCTGCAAACTGTGGGTACAGTCCATGCGAATAGTGACAGAGCTTCTTCTGCGGCAACTGATGCAACATTAGTCAGTCAGTGAAAACTTGAGAGTTATTGTGTGATTCTGGACGGTTTGAAGACATACAAGCTTGAAGGTTATTCGGAAGGCAGTTGATGCTACCGGGTAGTTGATAGCTATGACAGCTCTGGTAAGCTGCAACCGAGTAAAGAGATTGACATTCATATAGTTCTCATGAGAAGAAGCATATTGTTTTTTAAGAGTAGAAGAACTGTTACAGACAACGATTTGGAGGTTTTCTGGGTAGCAAGCCATGAAGGAAACCGTGTGAGAATCTCGGCGAGTTGGCTTCTTATGAGCGCTGCTACAACAATCAAATTGTTCGCTTGTGGGATTGGATGGAAAAATCATCGGATTGTTGGTCCCACATCTGAAAATTGATGGAGTTGTTTGTTGGATCTTAGATCTGAAGGAAGGATTGCGGTTTTGGTTCCTCTGTCCAACCCCGGCCATATTTCAGGCTGTAAGGTGGAGTCCAAGTTATCATTTCTGAGTAAGCAAGCCACAAATGTTGTGAGTCAATCGGGTGAACATGTTCTCTATAATCGCAACTCATCTTTCGCTTTTCCCACATCTTCCTCTTCGAAAGACGTGCTCATATTGACCACCACCAAAGTCAAGGTAATATCTACTGAAGCTTCGAAGAGAAGAAATTTAAGTGAATCTTTATAGACTAGCATTAAAATTTTAAATAGTTGTGTGGACAAATTGCCATAGAAAGAAGGGTAGAATGCTAAGAGCACAAAGAAATTGTAAGGATCTAGAATGCTAAGAGCACAAAGAAATTGTAAGACAATAGATTCTATTGTTTGAATCCAGAGATCCACATGGGTATGCACTAAATTGCATAGCCATTTCCTTCATGAAGGCGCGTTGAAAGTTATCCAACGCCAAAGGATACACCAGCATTGAGTTTCTTACATATGCGTGGTTATGAATTATGGATTCGGATTACAATTATAAAGTATAGAACAGGGGAAGTAAGTACTAAACAGACAAAGAACTATGGATTCAGTAGGAAATTAATCATTCCATGGTGAAGTGTGTCTTCATATGGTATGACATAATACATACCCCTTATGAAGAAAATGAAGGTAATGTATGAATGAGAGAGGATTAGAGGAAGGAGAGAGCATAAGTGCTCGTTAATTTTGAAGTTCTTTGAATTATATTTAAGTGTATTTTATGTGGGATAATTAATGTACTAGTATCCAAATTGAAGTAAAAGTGTCCAAGAAAGTGACAATATCGTTAGGTGTTACTTACATATCTATGAGGGAAAGTCTGTAGGGAATGAAGTGAAAAGAGTCTAGTAAATAATGTAAGGTTAATTTAAATATTTTTCTTTTGGAATTTTTTTGGTAAGTCAAAGTTGAAGAGTGAATTTGTTAAGTTAAGTTATTAAGAGTCCAATTAAAATTTGAGAAATCATATTGTATAAAAGGGTGCATTTTCAGTTGTACCCGACACCTTATGTCATTAATGAATAATTGATGTCAAATGAATTTCTCGAGTCAAAGAGTCATAAAGTCAAGTCAAAAGTTTGAGTCTTTAAATGTAATGGGTGCATGATCGGCGGAGCCTCACACCCAAAGTCTCATCAAAATGTTGTAAGGACAATTTGAAGAGTTATTGCAGTTGTTGTTTGTAGCAAAAAGGAGGAAGAACTGCTAAGGTGTAATGTTCAAGTGAAGTGAACCATTCACCGAGTTCAGAAGATATAACTTGGTAAAGTGATTCAATTGCAGGTTATAGTGAATAAGGTGAAGTTCACGAAAGGAGAAGAATATGAAGATGCATATTCCAGAAAAAGGCCACGATAATTATATAGCAGTTAGCATTCGTGATGACGAGAAAGAGATTGCCGAATTAAAGGTATGACTTGACGTGTTGCTAGAGCTATTACAAAGAAAGAGACATGGATGGGTAATAAACCGAACAGTTAAATGGCCAATCCAATAATTGATGGAAATAAGGTAGAAGCGTAAACGAAAATTTTTAGAAGTAGAGAAACTCCAGAGAAACATATAACTTTGTGAACCAGATCAAGGATCATTGCATGGTGATGAAAATGTTGATATGAGTGTGGGTTCAATTCCCACAGATGGGGCTATAGATTGTTCAGAAGACTAGCATGAAGACCTGAAGTCAGATTCATCTGTCAAACCTTATGTTTTAAAATCTAACCATTGGTGTGCGCATGCAAGATATGTTGTTGAACAACAAATTGATACAGACATGAAGCAAGTTGTTGATGAATTGGAAAATGATGAGACAAATGTCAACATGAGAGATATTGCAGAAGAACTATAGGTCTTATAAGAATGGTTGAACAATCCAAAGTCGGAGTGTGACAATAGACCTTCAAATGAAGAAATATGGGAGAAGAGAAGCATAGAGATTGACAATAAAGTTCAGCAAACAAAAAATAATGTACACCAACCAGAAAATAAGTTAGACATTGAAATTGAAAATATAAAGAAGATGGCGTTGAAAGAATCTCAGAAAATATTCATTGAAGAAATAAAAAGCAGAGATTACCATAAATTACTAATGATTGAACAATTATACATCAAGAAAGAGCGAGGACAAATAAAACATAAATTTTGGAAACCTGGAAGACAGAAAATGACAAACACAAAACATCAACATTATGGCAAAGCAATTGATCAACTGAAAATCAAAGTGTGGGATCCAGGAGGATGTGTAGTGAGACATATGGTGAGGAGACCATGAATTCTTTTTACATCAGAGTCTAACCTAGGTGCATTTAACCTATGTTAAGTGTTTACTTAGGGAGTTATTTTAGAAAGCTAGGATTTAATTAATTAATGTATTTTCCTATACTTTTAAAGAGAGAATGACAATTCTTGTAAATAGCAGAAGATTCGAGAGTATTGTGGAAGGGTTGAGAGGATTATGGATAGGTTAGTTCTTATCTAGGGATAAGGGACTTGGATGAAAGATTCTAAGGATCAAGAGAGATATTGTTCGAGTTTGTTGAGGGATCTAGAACCTACTTGGCTTCTAATAAATTTGTATAAATTGAGGAGAGTCTAAGAGGCATGTATGAGGTAGAAGTGTGTGAGTGAGTGTGAGGAAAGAGGCCAATCATTGGGTCATGATTTCTCCTGTAATTATTTTGTTTATTAATTAACTATTCTCATATTTTTATGTGCATATGATTGTTTTGATGTTCAATTTATTTTTATTGTTTTTGTGAAGACCTATGATTAGAAAGCTACATGAGATTGAATTTAAATGGAATCGTATTTCAAAAGTTTCTTATAAGTGTAATGAGGACTTCAAATTATTTTCCTCACTTTAAGATTAGAAAAGTAGTTTAATGAAAATATAATAACCATTGTGCTCATATAGGAACTAGCGTGTGGTGCATTTTGTCATACTAGTGTCAACTATTACAATAAAATTAAATTTGTAGGATATAATAGATTTTGGTACACTTATTAAATCTATTAAAAAAGAAAATATTATAAGGGTATTACTCACAATGTTAGTATAGAGAAGATTTCTGTTATATAGTAATAGAAGATGTATAGTTTATGTTAAGATAATAATGACAATTGGGTATATATAAATTTAATGTGGGTTTACAGTACAGTGGAGCTAGTTTATTGTGAAAATAACTAATGGAAATGACTAACTCTAACACTCCTAGTAAACATAAAGAAAAAATTGGGCTCCATCAAAGAGTCATACTCAAGTACAAACTCTCATAAGTGGAGAAAAAGAGGAAAAACCTTAGGAAACAACCTCTTTCAAAAAGAGAGAAAGATATCTAGTGCTCAAATAAAGATGGATTCGAAACGGTAGATACAGAACTATCCAATGGAGAGTAAGAAGAGAGACTCAGAAATAGAAAAAGCTAAAAATCCATGAAATCTCAATGGGGTTAGCTGATTTTTTAATAGAAATGTAGCAAAGGCAGAAAGGCAGTAAACACTAACTACTTTCTCATAAAATGCTCGAGAAAAAGCTTCAGATATTTAACTATTAGTTTTATGTACCATATATGTTCTTTATTGTATATATACCTTTTACATAAAATACACATAAATACAAAGGTATTAACTTTGAAAAAAAAATAAAGATCAAAGCATATTGTCTATAAAGCATATTCTTGACTAAATTTTAATTTAATGGTTAAGAAGGTCCGATAGATATAGAGTATTCAAATCACTAAAAAAAAAAATCCTTTATTAAAGAAATAAAATGGTTTCATATATTAACTCGATAATTCTTTATAAGAATTTATAATTATAAATCAAAATAAATAACTAAATATAACTTTAATAAACATATATTTCGAAAAATTAGTTATACAAATAATTAATTTTGATAGTTTATTTGAATATGATTTTTAACAAACTCCATTCTTAAATTATATATATATATATATGTATGGTGCACTTTTATCCACAAGTGCCTAGTTTTCTTAGAGACAATCATATATATGGTTATTAAGGGTTTGACATTAATTTGTATGTAATAAAATAATTGTTTATCATTCTAAGTCTCTATCTTTGTATACAATAGTTAGTAATGTTGCTCTTTCCCAAAGAAGTACTTAAATAAACAAATCATAAATAAACAATCAACTCAACCTAAACACACAAATAAAATAAATTTATAACATAAATTTGTTTGCCATCCCCTTCACTTTAATTACGTCATTATATTGGATAAACGAAACTAGAAAACACGCTTCCCAAATCCATAGTTTCATTGATCCAGGTGGAAATTGGTGGCCACTCACTTATTCCACCTAGACCATGAGTTAGTTTCATTTGTTTCCTTGATTATAGTATCATTTACTATTTATAGAAGTTTTTCCGATCCTAAACTTCTGGTGTTGTTTTAACCCCCTAAACGATGTTTTCGGAGGTCTGCAACAGGACCAAAGCCATAGGCATGGGGTTGTCACAGATCCTATAGTATTGAGAGAGATCTATCCAACTAGGTACCATATGCTGAGCAAAGATCATATGACCAAGTTACGACCCCAGGAAGTTGGCTGCCCAGCTAACCCCAAGGGGGCCCACAAGTGTTTGGTGTTCCATCTCTTGGTTTTAGGGTTTTGGTTGTTTAGGATTTTCCCTTGTTTTTCAATAACAAAAAGGCCCTTAAGCCTAATTGTAACATAGTTTCATAGGCATGTACCCACCACATCTCTTCTCATTGATAAGCTACCGTCACTCGAGCTAGTTTATTTTCATTCTATATGTAAGCATATTTCATTTCTTTATTATTAATGAAATGAAGTTTTATTTCTATTGCATCTCTATGTTTATGTTTGTATCTTTATTCCGTTGCGTTCTTGTATAAGTCTGTATCAGTGGCATCAGAGTGGTCTTCTCTTTCTATGTTTTTGTTTTCATGTCCCTAAGGAGGTTAGGGTATAAGGAGTCAGGGCTCAAACTGGTTGAACCTTTGCAAGACCAGCCCCACAAAGCCAAATGGTCTCCCACGGTAGAAGAAAAGAAAAATCAGGGGGAAGGAGATCCTTTCAAAATATTTCTCAAAGAAGTCCTTGAGCGAAAAAGGAACGTGATGATGGATATCTTTGCCCAAATCCTTTGGCGACTACCCATAAGCAAGACGTGTTCATCTAGCAGCCACTCTAGAGGTGCCACTCCCTTTAAGGTAAAAGTCAACATTGGCATTCCCATATTTGAAGGCCATATAGATGTAGATGTTGTAGATAGATGGTTAAATGTGTTAGAAGGATATTTTTTGGTTCATGATTTTTCCAATTTAGAAAAGATTACTTTTTCACTTCTCAAAGCCACCCCCCATATTAAGTACTAGTTGGACACCTACTGTGAATATAAGGATGAGAGGGAACCCTCACTATTTTCAACCGCACCCACTTGGAATTCATTCTGAGATGTGATCAAGGAACAATATTACTCTGTCTGGAGCTATGAAGATAAATGGACTACACTATGACAAGGAAGGGACCATGATGTTTCAAAGTTCACAAATATTTTTCATACCCTTCTCACGAAGTTGGGTATCAAGGATTCTGAGTGGAATTTGGTGCTTAAAGATTGTGACTATATACACAAGTACATCTAGTATGAGATGAAGTTCCTATACATCTCCTCGCTTTGCATCACCTATCGATACGTTGTCAAGATCGAGAAGAAATTTATATAGAAGAAGCGAGACTTTGGATCTCTTAATCTGAAGAAAGGAAAAGACACCCCCAAACCATGGAACAAAGGAAAATGTTAAGGCTGGGTGACCTAGGACAACCCATCGAAGCTGCATAAAAAGAACAACACCACAAAGACAAACAATGACACAAGGGAATGGTTCGAGTTCCATAAGAGCTCCACTGACAACACAAGTGAATGTCGAGCCAAGAAGTCAATAATAGGTGAGCTGAAGGCTTCTGAATTAAATGTATGCTCCAATGCCGAGTCATAACCTAAAAAATGGAATGACAATAGGAATCAAATTATTGATGGGGCGCTGATGCCATCGTTTCCACTACCAAGATCCAGAACATTGAGTTGGAAGATTTAGACGAGGGGGAGTGACTCTTTCACTCACAAATGTGGGTAAAGGTTTCTCCATTTCAGTTCATTATCGATAGAGGAAGCCAAAATAATCTCATTCCAGTAGAGGTTGTGAACAACTTGGACCTACTCAGAACACGACACCCACAGTCACACACCATTGGGTGGCTTCAGTAAGGAAAAAATCTCTGTGTCAACCAGTAATGACAACTTCCCTACAACATCAAGACCTTCACATATAGGCTAACCATACTTGTGGAAGTGTCATGTTGTGTATGAGTCTAGGCCTCGCACTGTTATTATTTCTTTGGGTAATATGTTAGACATGATAGTAGAGTTATCATTAGCTACCGCCATCTCTTTGATCTTTGCGAAGGAATGCTGTAAGATTGTTTCGCAGAATGGGAAATTTTTCTTCCTTATGATTTGCCCTAAAGGAAAGAATAATATCTTGGCCACATCCACGGCCTCCAAATGGGCTCATCCGCATGGTAGCAGCATATGGACAAGGTCATGGAGGGGTATGTGGATATCTTCACCTCAACCCCATGGGTACCCCTACATTGTGAGGTCAAGAATTCCATGACTCTGACCCTGGGTACGCCTTTACCCAATGGGATGATCTATCGATCCACTATTTTGGAGAGAGATGAAATCAAAAGGTAGATTCAAGAGTTGTTGCAGAAAGGGCACATCAGGCCAATTTTTTCCCCCTGTGGTATCCTTATCATGTTGGTACTGAAGAGGGATGGAAGTTAGATACTCTATATTGACTATTGGGTGTTGAATAAGATCACTGTACATAATAAGTATTCAATCCAGAGGATTGATTACCTTTTGGACTAGCTCAAGGAGACAAAATATTTCAACAAGATTGTTTTGAATTCTCGTTATCACTAGGTATAAATAAAATCCTATGATGTGTGCAATACTTCCTTCAAATATAATGAGTGCCTTTTTGAATGATTGGTTATGCCTTTTGGGTTGAAGAATTCCCTCACAACCTTCATGATCCCAATGGATGACATCTTGCGGCCCTTAACGAACTCATTCATCGTAGTGTATTTGGAAGACATCCTGATCTTCAACGAGAGTTGGGAAGATAACTTCCATAATGTCTAACAAGTCCTCCAAACCCCGCGATAACACAAATTGTATGCCAATTTGGTGAAATGCACTTTTGGTATTACCCGGGATCAATATCTAGGGTACATGAATGATGAGTGATGTGTGCATATGGACCTAGTCAAGATACAAGTTATTCAGGATTGGACGACTCAAACCACTCTTATAGAACTCCACATCTTTTGGTTCTTTCCAATTTCTACCACATTTTCGTGTTGGGGTTCTCTCATATCACTTGGCCTTTGAGTCAAGTCACCAAGGGTGGAGCGAAATAAAAGTTCTTTTGGTTTGAATCCAAATAGAAGGTATTTTTGGAGTTGAAGCATCGCCTCTTCTCTGCACCAACACTCACATTACCAAACTTGCAGCAACTATTTGATATTGAGACAGATTCCTCTGACAATGCTATTGGTGGAATTCTTAATCAGCAAGGGCATTGAGTGGCATATCACAGTGAGACACGTTCAGATAAAGTCTAAAAGTATCCCACCTATGAAAAAGAGATGTATTCCATTGTGCATGCATGTTGAAAATTGAAGAATTACATTCATAGGAAGGAAACAATCATCCACACAGACCAATGACCACTATAGCTCATATAGACACATAAATGTTGTAGAGAGATCACCATAAAAAATGGTCCACATACCAACAACAATTCCATTTGAACATTAAGTGCAAGAAGGGAAGCACTAATAATGTTTTAAATTACCTCAACCAACCACAGGTCATGGTGTTGACCACTTTGATCCACTCTTTTGGACACAAGACTTCGAGGTTGTCACATCTTTACAAGAGTGATCCAGAATTTATAAAAACATACCAAATGCTCTTGGAAGGCAAGAAAGTTCCTAATTTTCACCTCTAGGGTGAATTGCTATGCAACCTGGGACACCTCTGTGATCCTTCAAGTGAGCGTTCCAATATTATTTGGGACGTGCACTATAGTTAGATTAGAGGAGATTTCAGATTAAAGAAGATAATGGCAGTGTTGAAGAAGTATTTTTATTGGTCGAACATTCAAAAATATCTTGGGAAGTACATAAGAACATTCACTTCCTACGCCATTTCCAAACCGACCATCAAGAAATAAGGCCTACATACTCCTCTTCCTATTGGGTGTGGAGGTCGATTACCTTCTTTATTATCTTAAAATTAAATTTTAAATAAGAATCATTTTGGATTTCTACATCAATGTTTATCTAGCATTCAATTAATAAATAACAATAAAAATGAGACAAATTGTTAAATAAAAATTATATAAGCCTAAGGGTTAGCTCAATATATCCTATAAGCATATAGCTAACGAGAAGTCACTAAGTCAATTTCCCTTACACTTTTTGGGTTAGATTAGTAAAACAAAAAATTATATATATATAATATATAATATATATATATATATATATATATATAATATATATATATATATATAATATATATATATATATATGTTGACATTATGACTCTGGCACATGTGTTGTACTTGATGGCAACTCACTCAAGTGGCAGATATCTTTTCAGGCTCTCAAAATCATAAAAGATGAGATACCCGTAGGTGACCCTAAGAGAAGCTGCGGACCCGCAGGTTCTCTGACCAAGAAGCGCAGGCATACCCACAGGTGCTCCGTTCAGAAGGTGCGGACCCCAATTCACTCACTCCAATGCAGAGAAGCTTGCACACGTGGGATTTCTTATGTTTGGTCCATGGTATTTAGTCCGAGGTTTTTGATCCTATGGTCTTGGTCCGTGGTTTTGGCATCTAAAATATTAAACCCAGGTTTTTGATCCCTTGTATTGGTTTTCTATGGTTTTGATTCATGGTTTGAGTAAGAGCTTGCCTATAAAAAGGAATGGAGATCATTTTGCTATGTACTTGTGAAATTTGAATATCTTAAGATCTGAAATTTTGGGTAATCGGTTTAAAAAGCTAGATCTATATGAAGGTGAAATCTGAAAAGTGTAAGGCAGATTTGTTGATAGGTCGTGATCTCTTGGGCGCATGTTCAGATCTGTGGATCTGACAGTCTGTGGCACGTTGGAGGAATGAGAATTTGGCTCTATATAGAGGTCAGCAGGCGATCCAAATCTTAGGTGCGGTGGAACGCAGTGTAGCAGAAGGCGCAGGTGCAGAGGAACGCAGTGCAACAGAAGGCGCAGGTGCAGAGGAACGCAACTCATCAGAAGGTACAGGTGCAGAGGTGCACAGTTGAATCAGCGAAGTAGGTGCGAAGTTGCGTAGTCTCTTCATGGCAGAAGTGCAGATATCCGCAGGTTTCCTTTGGTGAAGTTGCAGACTTTTTCCTTGAGATATATTTTAGCTGTATTTTACCTGTTTCTGCAGAGATCTGGGTTTAAATTGGTGGCTGGTTACTGGTAATATTTTCTGGTTGCTGCATTCTGAGAAGTTAATTGTTTAAAGGAGATTGGGTGATGCACATGTACTTGATGTTATGGATCCAGTTTGAAAATTTATGAAACGTGGTCCGTGGAAGAAAGAGAAGGTAGTAGCCTTCTGTAGGTCAGTACCTATGTACTAATATCTTAGCTAGTACAAGAACTAAGGGGGTTGTAGCTCCCTTCCACGAGAAGCTGGAAAACGAGAGAGGGTTGTAGCTCTCTACAGGTAGTAGCCTGCGTACTGGTAAAGGACTACACCAGTACAAAATCATTCTAAAAGAAGTTTCTAATTGAAAGAAGAAAGAGACATATTGCAGCAGGTGGTTTTCACCCACATTGGGTTTCCACCTTATATCTGGTGTTCTTTGGTGTGATTATCTGTTTTTCCTATTCTTGCTCATTTTATATATAGGTACTGACATACAAACTAATATTGAAGAATAAAGTATAATCTAGAAGATATATATTGAAAAGAATTTGACATACTGTATCACCCCCCTCTCAGGTATTATTTCTAACAATATAATATATATATATTATATATATTATATAATCTTACTTTATTAGTGTCACTGTGAACGTGATGTAAATCAACTACTCTACTTGACTCAAATTTTCTAAAATATTCTCAAATATTCCCATATAAATTAAATAAAAAAAGATGTGATTTTGGTTGACCAATTAAAACATTAACTATGCCACCAATTGATACAAATCTCTCACAAAAAAAAGATGCGATTCTGGTTAACCAATTAAAACATTAACACCAACTGGTCAAAATCTGTCACCAATGACTTTCCCGTGATGGAATCTGGCAGAAAAATTGGATGTGAAATCTTGACTTGTGTAATTTAAACCGGTTTTTGGACATAGATTCCATACCTGAAAAACCATTAAGACACTTGGATTGTCCAAAAGTTACCCATGAGACTTGTGATTTCAATAAATTCCTGCCAGATTTTAAAGAAATTAGACAAGAAAAAACCCACTTTCCAAAAAAATCACACTAAAAACAACTAGATTTTCCAATGGAATAAAGAAAAAAAATATCATGATCCCATTTACAAAACAATGAAATACCATAATTACTTCGTAAGGTGTTACTCTATGAAATGAACTCTCCTATGTGCTACAGTGTACTGTTTTGTGCCATTGATTTCATATGTTAGACATCTGAGAAAATTCCCACCATCCAATGATGAGAGGGAGTTCTAAGTTTGTTACCCTAACTACCCACAACGGCATGTATCCTGATTCCCCTTTATCGGTAACGACTTTTCCTGCTTCTCCTACAATGGCTTATTTCTTGGTGATGTCGTTGTTTATGTAGTGCTACAATTCGAGGGCCGACCCTGGGGTGCGTTATTAGTTTGACATTGTACGAATGAATATTTATCGAAGACGGTAAACTGTGGTGGACAACTCACTGGGTTTCTCAGCTACCTGAATCGATGGTTTTGAACTGCCTATTTTCGCTGGTTCATTTCTCGCCTGATCAGAGGTCAAATCTTCCATTCCAGTTCCATTCCAAGAATTTCTGTGGTCACATTACAGTTCACCTAGGTCACGTAGCATGTTCCATTCTCATCAAATCAGAGCTCTCAAATCATATCTCCCACATCGAATCCCGCGTCGCATGTTCTATTCTCACCAACTCAGAGCTCTCATATCAGATTGTAGTTATCTTGCTTTCAAATTGGAATCCTGTCCTTGTCAAAGATATTATTTAAGTTTTTCAATAATGAATCTCGTAAAATGGCAATCAAACCTAAGACTTCAAGAACATGAACTTCAATAAGTAAGACTTGCGTGATTGCCTGCAACAAGGAAGAATCACGCTTTCTCGATTTTCTGCAATAGGGAGAATCACGCTTTCCTGATTTCTGCAATAGGTAAGACTGGCACTTTCTTGATTTTTTTGCAACATTAGACTCACACTTTCTTCATTTTCATATTTGGTTCCCTTCTCTAATGCTTTTAATTTTTCTTTGAATTGAATGTGTTTATTTACAAACTATCCTCACCGAGGCAGATTAAGAACAACGGGCCTAGGATTTGGGAACGGTCATGAAATAAATATTGTAGACTATCCAATGTTTTGTATTTCTCTCCATCTTTCATTTTTGGAAGGTGCATGAAGTTTGGCATTTTTTATCCAAAGACATCGTGGGTGACTAGGGTGGATAAAGTGGATAATATGTGGAGATTCGAGTAATCGTTCAGGTTGTTGCGCATAGTTTTTTTTGCGTACTTTTATATTTCCACTGAAACAAGGTGATGAAATATAATGCTGCAAAAATCTATTGGGTTATTCAAAGCCTTCTTTCAACAAAAATTCACAACACTGTGTACTGCAGAGTTGAGCAGCCATATTTTTGTGAGTAAACCCTATACCCGTTCTTGTAGTCAATTTTGTTATCTATTGAATCCTTCCACCAATGAGTTGACTGAATTTGAAGTACCCAAAAAATTTGCTGGTGCAACTATACCTGCTGCAACAATGGAGATCTGAATAACACGTCTTGTTGAAAAGGTTTCAGGCTTCTGTATTGGATAGTTGTATTTGTCTTATGATTCAATTCCTTTTTACTCAATTCATATTTGAAAAATGTCTTTCGCTATTTGATTATATTTGAAAAACTGGTACTTATCTTTTTTTCTTCCTATTTTTGTATCATTAGATAAATTTTCTATCTTTTTATTTATTTGAGATAAGTTCAGTTTCAAAAATTAGTTGAGTTTCCTAATTAAAATATTTGTGTTAAAATACATTTTTTTTAAGAAATCAAGGATTCAATTCTCATAAATACTTAATGAATTTTGTAAATACAGCCATTTCCAACGGGATCTCCTCTGAGTTGGAAAGTTCCTCCTAGCGGAAGAGATGGAAGAATTTGATGTGCTCCAGAAACTCTGACGAATTTACCTAGCCCGTTTTTCAACGTAGAATAGCTTAGACAGAGTTTCGCCTTCAAAGGTTTATCCCAGGAAGATATAGTCATACTTTTTGGTAAATAAATGCATGCAATGTTATGTATTGGACCTTCAAACCAAAATATCTTATGTATGCTCAGATACGGAAGGCCCAGTGCCCCATAGGGAGTGAACGCAACAACAAGAGGACCGTGGTCATGGAGTATGTAACGCCGAACACCCTTGAAAATATGTACTACGACGGTATCATAAAGACGATATCATAAAGAATAAGGGTTTGTTGACCTCTGATGTAACGCTTCTTACAAATGAAAACACTAGGAATTTGGTGTTTGGAAACTCGGAAATGTAATATAATATGAAAGAATAATATGTGATTTTTCATAATATTACATATTCATAAATTTTGTGAGATGAATAAAAAAAATCAATTGATCTATTATTTGAATTATGATATTAAGATGTGGCTCTTTAAATTATAATATTAAATTGTGGCTCTTTACTGGTTTAAAAAATTAAATTTTAAATTGAAATATGGTTAAATTTTCAAAATTTAAAGTTTAAGTACATCATAATTTTAATTTTTTTTAATAAAATATTTCGACAATCCGTGCATCATGTTTTTGCTTAACGAATTTCAACACCTTAAAAATATCTTTAAACTTATTTAAAAAAAAATAACTTAATTTTCGATTATATAAGATTAATTTTCATTAATAATTAAATTCCTCTCTTTCTCTAATGTAGGTTTTTACCAAAATAGGCCTTGTAATTAATGACTAAATTTTCTTGTTTCTAATGTAGATTTACTAGAAATATTAAGAAAATTTTGAAATTTAAAATGAACCTCCTAAATGATATAATAAAATATGATGAGTTAGACATTTTGTAGAGAAGGTGTATTTACAACTCACTTTTGCACTACAATCCATGGAACTATTATTAAGTTA
>APFE030316617.1:47351-68955 GCA_000404065.3 Pinus taeda | reverse complement strand
TTTTGTTTTGAGGTTAATTTTAGAGTTCAAAATTCCTCTAACGGTTATAATATTATTTTCTCATAAATCTACATAAAACTTCACTTTAGAGATTTCAAATATTTTATTCTTATTTGTATAAAATAAAATTAAATTGAATGAGTCTGGAATAATAATTAATCTGATAATTCTTGCAAGTCTTCTACACCTACTTCATGTTGAATGAGACTCTACCCTGAAATTGACCTATACTTAGTTAATTTAGTCATATTTCCACTCATTTCGCCATTGTGGGATGTGAGCTATACTTATTTAATTTAGTTATCTTTCCACTCATTTCTCCATTGTGGGATGTGAGCTATACTTATTTAATTTAGTTATCTTTCCACTCATTTCTCCATTCGAGTACTATGCCCCTTACTTAGTTAATTTAGTTATATTTCCACTCATTTCTCCATTCTTCCTTCCACTACTTCAAATCTTCTTCTAGGGCTAGTTTGGCTATTTAGACAACTAGCCTCTAACTACTCAAAAGATTGATCTGTAATTTTCCTACTCTTCTCGAGATCTGAATTCACCGCATTTAACTTTTGCAATGCTCCTCTACCTAGGCAAGACCTTTTCTATCCTTTTACTTGCATGTTCTTCGGCCTCTTCCTTCCATACTTCAAATATTCTTCTAGGGCTAGTATGGCTATTCAGACAGCTTGATCTGTAATTTTCCTACTCTTCTGTAACTTTCCTACTCTTCTCGAGATCTGAATTCACCGCATTTAACTTCTAGAATGCTCCTCCACCTAGGCAAGGACCTTTTCTATTCTTTTACTTGCATGTTCTTTGGCCTCTTATTTTTTCCTGTATATCGAATCATACCCTTATTTTATAATTGACGCAAAATTATCATCTAATTTCTTAGATGAAGCTAATTTTCTTTGTCCAGAAGAGGATCTTTGAAAATAGAAATTTCCATATTAGCACTTTGTGCATCTTCTTTTGCTGCAACGATCTCAGCTTTAACTTCTTCAAGGGAGTCTAATAATTTAGTTGCATTTTCTTTGCCTATGTTAACCTCAACTTCGGTGCATTAAAGAACTTCAACTCAATATCCTTGACATTGATCAATTCTTTCTTCAACAATTGAACGTCTTCATTAGCCTTACTTGCCATTGCAAATGCTTATTTGGCTTCAGATTCCCATTTTGCAACAATAGCTTCCTTTTTATCCTCAACCATTGAATGTGATGCATATGCTGAATCAAGAGCCTCTTTCAGAAAACATATCTCTGCAGATAATTCCTCTGTTTTTTTGGCATTTGCCTTTGAAGCATTGATTGCATCCATGACTTGTTAAGATGCAATGTTCTTACAATCCATCGCAATGGAGAGGTTTTCATCGACCCGTTGAAGCTCTTAATGTGCAGATTGCAAGGAAACTACATCAAAAGCGTGTTGTCTCTACACAGCTTCAAGTTTAGACTGTGAGCCTTGATCCCTCTTGTGAGCAGCCTCCTTGATCCCTCTTCTAAGAAGCCTCAAGTGTGTCCTACTCAAGCTCATCGGTCAACAACTTCTCACTCTTACATTTCTTTAGTGCTCTCTTCTTAACTGTCAGCCTTGATCCCTCTTCTGAGTAGGCTCCTTGATCCCTCTTCTGAGAAGCCTCAAATGTGTCTTACTCAAGCTCATCAGTCAACAAATTCTCACTCTTACATTTCCTTAGTGCTCTCTTCCAAACCACATGACATTCACTCAATCTCACATTGGTTGCTTCATCTAATGACCCCTTATAAAGAAGTTGATCAGAACTATTGCTTGGTTGAAGTTTATGAGATTTATATGTAATATTAATTCAATAATTAATAAAAAATTATAGTCATACACACCATAAATCAACTTCAGTTTATACAATAGGTTGAAGTTTATGAGATTTATATGCAATATTAATTCAATAATTAACAAAAAAATATAGCCTTACACACCCTAAATCAACTTCAGTTTATACAATAGAATTTCATTTCTACTACATCTCTCCTTCTTATTTAGATGGTTCTCAATTTATGCCACATCTCTCCATCTTATTTAGTTTCTTTCTCAATTTATGCTACATCTCTCCATCTTATTTAGATGGTTTCTCAATTTATGCCACACCTCTCCATCTTATCTAGATTGTTTCTCGATTTATGCCTTACGACATTTCCTTTGCAACTTTTGGTGCAAATGCTAGTATAAAAAAGAGTTTAAAAGTATTACATCGTTGTTACCAACTTTAGCCTTAATACAAAGTTAATTGTAGTAGGGTTTCATGACTATGGAAATTGAAACATAGTGCAGTTTATAAATTCCCGTTGTACCACTAAGCCGTCTGCTACGGTCAATCCACTATCCGATTTATTTAATAGATGGTCACACCCACCTGGACGACTCAACTCCCACCCATCTACCACCGGTCATTCTGGAATTTAATTCTCCACTTTGCCAATGGGTTGTCTTGGCAGTCTTGTTAGGACACCTTGGGATCCTCCATCGCATCAACGACAGATGTTGTGAGCTTTCAATCTGACGGTTGGGAGTTGTCCAGAAGGTTTTTCCATTTCCTTTGTTGCGCTACACATCTCATTTTCATCCTACTGCATTGGCGCTAGGCTCTGCCTCTGCTCTTGCAGGTTTCATGGCCTGTATGTTTGTGCATTGCGCACTTGGCTTGTCTCACAAGCGGCCAAGGGTTTCTTGTTCATGGGCTACAATTGCACCATCAAGTTATAGGTAAAAGTTTCTCCTTGGCTTCACTGTTGTGTTGCATTTTTTTTTCTTTATTTTTCTCCAAGCTTGTTTATAGAAATTATTTCTAATACACTTCCCTTTGCAGGCACAAAGGTAATGGAGATGTGGTTCAACACGATGTCGAAGGAGGGGTAGCTCGCTCGCCTGTCTAGGAAGTTCAATGAAATCCGAGTAAGTTATTTGGCTTCCTGCCCGATTTTTCCTTTTTTTGTTGATCAAGGAAAGTTTGTCAGCTTGAGTTGGGGTTCTAGCTTTAGTCTTCCTAGAAGGGCCAACTCTGGCTACTGTTATATTTAATAAGGCTCTTACTGTGAACAGGTGCTCTCGGGTTTTCAATTGCCTAGTGGGGGTGTTTCTCTTAGTACATTTGAGAATTGCAGTTCAATATTTCGAGTCCGTTCAGAGTTATTTGAAGGTTATGGCCTTGTAATAAGTTGTGTTGTGAATTGATTTGGTTCTACTTAGGACTTAGTACATTATGCTATGTATTAAAAACAAAGGATTGTAAGGTTATTGTTTAAAGGTTGCTGACCCTTTTGGGTGGATGTGTTTATCTCAGTTGTATGACTGAGTTATCATTCTGCTTTAGCTCTTTATAAGTCTAAATGTTATATGAGCTCCATTGGTTATGTTGATAGTAAATACATGGCTCCATTTGGTTTATGTTTCCAGTGTTATTATTACTCCTGTTTTGCAGAATATTTTTCCTCAAAAATGTCTATTCTGAGTGCTTATTAACTCTTTCAAGTTTAATTTTCATTCTTGCTAGTTGCCATTACCTATACAGTCTCTACGTGGGATTATTTCATTTGCAGTGCACCTTTTTGCTAATTATATATGGTTGTATTGATTTGGTGTCTTAAACTTTGGTTTATTTTTTTTAATAAGTTATTGTAGAAAAATAAGATCCTCTGTCAGGGTCATGATTCTGGTAGTTACAAGAATCGAGCGTGAGTGAGATCTCTGCTTATAGTTAGCATTTAGGGTCTCGTATTCAGAGGAGGGGTTCAAGATTTAGAATCTTATCTTTCTTGTTCACTGCATGAAGCAACACCTCTCATTCGGCTTTAGGGTTAGTACCTAACTCCTTTTCCTGTAGCTTGCTCCACATTTCCGAGTTCTAAGCTTGCTAACCGTAGCTCTCAGGTAGTATTCCGTATCACCATGGTACTCCATTTTTATGTTTCTTAATACACACAAGTTTGAATTATTCAGAGGTATTTAAATCCTATAGGGTCCTATTTCCGCAGATTACCCTTTAGTTAAATTTTATACTTACTTGTACTTACTCCGGGTTCATAAGTTCGGTTTTGTATATGCTTTTATACAGAACCCCCCCCCATTGGGGTCACCTACAGTTTTAACAAGTCTCGTCACTAACTGTCACTACTGTTGAGGATGCATGTCTTCTTGTGTAGATCCTTTGTTAGAGTTAATGCCAGTTACACAGAGCCAATGAGTTATGGGGCAATAAGTCCTTCTCAACCAATTTTCTCGCAGAACTAAGTCAGATGTGCTATTCAGTTAATTCTATAGCACTCCTACAATATTGATTTGTTGGAAATAAGGCTTTCATCCCATTTCCGCTCATAGCCCCTTATAATCCTACTGTTTTGAAATCTGTGATAAATTATAATCTATTAACCCTTATGATTCTTCTCACTATGCATTCTCTCATAATTATAATTCTACTGATTATGAATTTCTCTGATAATTATAATTCTACTGATTATGAATTTCTCTAGTAAATTTTAATTCTACTGATTATGAATTCTCTGATAAATTATACTTCATAAACTCTTGTAATCCTATTCACAATGAGAATACAGATAATCTATAAGTTAAGAATTATCTGATAAATTATAATTTATAAACTCTTGTAATCCTATTTACAATGAGAATACAAATAATCTATAAATTAAGAAATGGCTCTCACTACAATACTCACAATTTAATCAAATACAACAACATCCATACAGGTATGGTTGTTGAAGGGCACTGCTTATATGTATTCCTATGCAGTAGATCCCAACGATCTCACGCACCTTTACAACCTCTGCATGTCATCCTCCCGTCCATAAGATTGTCTTTAAGATCAAATCTCCCCAAAGCTTGCTTGCAAGACCACAGTCTTGAGCAAGACTGTCACACACTTGTGGTTATGCTATCTTGTCATCACCAAACTTAGCATTCTCTTTTCCTTTTCTTTTCCATTTGTATCTATAGCACCATTTTTTTCCTCCCCCAACCCCTTTTCTTGGAGTGGTTTTCGTTTAGGGGAGATAGTTAGGGTTTTTCCTTTTTTTAACTGGCAACTGCCTTTTTGCAACTTCTTTATGAAAAGTTACAATCTTTTATTACTCAGTCATTCTCTAACTTCAAAAGTTATCAATATTATTAACCAAACAGAAAAATAACATTAACAATATTATCCAGTTTTTCTTACCGTGATAAATAAAAATATTTACAGCTTTTCTGGTCACATTACAAAAAAGCCATGAGAACAACTATGGTTAACCTCACATGGCCTGAATCCACCCATTCTACTTTATATATGCCATATTCTTTCCTAATCAATTTCCACATGCCCACAATTTTCTGATGCAGTGATTTGCTTTCTTCACATATCTGCTTTAATTGACCCACCATCCACTGCTTTATTACTGAGTAAAATATTTCGGTCATTCCGTGATAAAATATAATAACGAATATGATACCGGCTATTGCCCATATCCGATTCATTGGTCAAATTTACAGCTCAGAAATTTTTCAGTGGAGTTTTGATTCATAATTCGATTCATAATTCTCCACGTATTCGCAACCTATTGCGATGAACTTAGGTCAACAGATAGGTAGATCATTTCTACTTGGTTTTTATTTATTTATAAATAAGAGTGCAGACAATGTGGACTATGAAATTGTGAAAGTTAGTGCAAAGACGAGAAGCTCTAGCCCTCATGCTGCATTTGCAATTTATAGAAATAGAAGGGAAGGGTTGGGTGTTTGTGAGGGTTTTTATTTGATTATCAATGGGGAAACTAATTGAGAAGTCAATACCTTATGTATGTTGGGAATCTCTGATAATTCCAAACAAAAATTGAACAAAGAATAATGCTTTGTTTTAACGCACAATCTTAACACAGGGAAGCTAGAATTGTTTCTGGGCAGAACAGAGTTTTTCACACACATAAAAACTCTGTATTAATTAATAAAACTGCTTGAGAGAAAAGGATATTCCTCTTAACAAAGGGATTACACCAGGAACACTTCAGTTCCACAAAAAAAAATTACTCTATCTCTTTGCAAATTTACTCTATCTCTGCTTTGAAATTTTACACTACTGTGTGTAAAAATTTCTTACATTACATTCATTGCTATGTGAAAAACAAAACACTCTGTCCTGCTGAAAAATAAACACATTGCTGTGTGCATTTGCACTGTTGCGTCTCCCTTACACTTCAACAAACAATATCCAAAAAAACATTCGCACTGCTGTGTGTATTT
This sequence comes from Pinus taeda, assembly GCA_000404065.3. Classification (NCBI taxonomy): domain Eukaryota; kingdom Viridiplantae; phylum Streptophyta; class Pinopsida; order Pinales; family Pinaceae; genus Pinus; species Pinus taeda. The sequence continues at coordinate 62,691 of APFE030316617.1, read as the reverse complement.
TTCATTTCATTCACGCGCTGCTGCGTGCTTCACTTTCATTTTCTTCAACAAACAAAAACATTACATTTCAATCTCTGCACTGCTGTGCATAAAAGTTTCATTCATGAGCTCGTGCTGCTGCGTGCTTCAGTTCACAGTGCTACTCCCCTTTTTCATTTCATACAAAAAAACAACTATAAACTTTGTTTTACTTTTACCCTAAAACGAACAACTCCCGTGCATTAAAAATATTAAAGACTTTACAAACATTTACTGACTGAAGTACATTTCCTTAATTACTTCGGTATGGAGATAAATTAATTTCTAGAATGAATGTACAATCTGCAAACTGCAATGTACATTGCATTAAAACAAAACATGCTCCCGCTATCATAATCGTTGATCTGCCCTAAAAAATGGGACAGTTGTGGTTAATATCACAAGCCCCTTCCTTGCTGAACTTTATGTGCCGAGGAATGCTGGTTTTGAAACAGTTATTGTGGCCATGTGTCAGTCAACGAATGTGATCGCTGCCCCCTCGAGAAATACTAGCGATCCGTAAAGGCAGTGCAGGGAATAACTGGTTGGTTTTCTGGAATAAATGATGCGGCAGTTTGAATTATATTTCAACACTCCCCTTTAATATCAACTGCTGGGTTAAAATTACAGTTCCTTTTTCTTGCTCTTGGCATAAGCTCCTTAACATCCTTCTCATCCAAATTGCTTGACACACTGCTGTTGTAGCTGCCACACATTCTACCTCTGCTGTAGACAATGCTACAATAGGCTGTTTTTTAGAAGCCGGTGAAATGGCTCCTGAACCATGATCTTCATCAAAGAATGATTGTTAATATAGTTCAGCAAGGATTTCATAAAGACCCATTCACTAATAGCTTCAACGATAATGATCAAGAATTATAGGCTCCCCTTAACTGTATGTATCGTCTCCTTTTGGCAGAGTCTTCTCAAAAAAAGCTTAGATTGGCTAGAGAGCTTCTCTTTTTCAATTCGAAAATATTCATTAAGCCTATAAAAATATGAAAACTAATTTATTTTAAAATATATTTAATATAAATATTAAATATTAATTTCAAAATATCTTTTTTATCAAGCATCAAGAGGGATCACTCTAGGTGCAAACCTATTTTTTGAGTGCGAAACTTGAGGTTTTTTTAGTGCAAAACTTGAGGAAAGGTTTGCACCTCTCCGGACTTTATAAATCAGGTGTTAAGATGGAACTAGGCTAGTTAGGTCATACAAAATTTGCTGAACATCTAATTATTTTGATCATTTTAAATATGCTAAATATGTGTAAGATTAATTTGGTCAATTTAATTTAAAATTTGCTTAGTTACCTTATCTTTTTGATATCAGTGAAATTGTTAGTAACTTGAACGATGAAAAATGATAAATGCAAATTTTGAGTGCAAGTGTCAATATAACAATTTTGATAGATAGAAAATGTAGATACTAAGAATACAACCAATTACAAACAATCTTCATTGCAATCAATCTGAAACTATTTTATTCTTCTAGTGTTCCTATTTTGACACCTCAATCTGAAACTATTTTCTTTAACTCTTCCTATTGTCACACCTATTATTTTTAAAGAGTAGTTGGAATCATAGACCATTCAAATATTTAACTTGAGCTATTGTACTAAACAACATAGCTTACTGTTCATATTTTCACACCTGAATCTAAAACTATTTTCTTTAATTGTTCCTATTGTCACACCCATTATTTTTAAGGAGTAGTTGGAATCATAGGCCATTGAAATATTTAAATCGAGCTATTGTACTAAACAACATAGCTTAGTGTTCCTATTTGCACACCTCAATCGGAAACTATTTTCTTTAACTGTTCTTATTGTCACACTTATTATTTTTAAAGAGTAGTTGGAATCATAGACCATTCAAATATTTAACTTGAACTGCTATACTAAGTGTTGCTTTCCAATATTAATAGTAGTTTTCTCCAAAGTCAATCATTGTGACTTATGGAGTGTTAAACTCCAAATAATTTTCATTGGTAGTTATTTTCTATCACTGCATTTGAATGCAAGGTAATTAAAAATGTTGAACGATGGAAAATGGGAATAATAAGAATGTACCCAATTATAAATAGTTTATAGTTTCAAGAAGCAAACATTTGGGGTAAGCAAATGTTTTATTTAGGATGAAAATTCAAGTATTGCATTTATGGTTGAATATTTTTATGTGCTTACATTGAGGATTGTGTTGTGTGTGGTGGGTGAAGGGGGACAAGGGGAAAGAGAAAGATTAGGGATGGAGAGGGAGGATAATATATATATACTATATATATAATATAATATATATATAATATAAATAAATTAATATAGTACTATAGAGAGAAGGGGAAAGAGAATGGGAGGGAACCAGAGATAGGGGATCGAGATGATAGATTATAGAGAGTGTATGTTTAGGGCTGAGATAAAAGGATTATAGAGGAGAGAACAAGGGAGAGAGAGAATATAGTGGAGGAGGTAGAGATGTGCTTACACTGAAACCAATGCACACTATTAATCTAATTACTTTGAAATTAATGTACATCATACATCTTGTTGCATCAAATCCTAAATCAACATCTACACTAAAATCAATGCATCTAGTGCAAACAATGAAATATGATTAGAAATCAACATCTATATTGAAATCAATGCATCCAGTGCAAGAAATGAAATAGGATTAGAAATCAATATCTACATTGAAACCAATGCATCTAATGCAAGAAATCAACTATGAGTAGAAATCAACATCTACATTGAAATCAATGCATCTAGTGTAAGGTATTAAATATGATTAGAAATCAACATCTACACTAAAATCAATGCATCTAGTGCAAGTGATTAAATAAGGTTAGAAATCAATATCTACGCTGAAACCAATGCATCTTGTGCAAGCAATCAAATAGGAGTAGAATTCAATATCCACTCAAACCAATGCATCTAGTGCAAGTAATCAAATACGAGTAGAAATCAATATATAAGGTGAAAGCAATGCATCTAGTGTAAGGTATTAAATATTATTAGATATCAACATCTACACACAAATCAATGCATCTAGTGCAAGTAATCAAATAGGATTAGAAATCAATATCTACATTGAAACCAATGCATTATATGCAAAAGATCAAATAGGAGTACAAATCAACATCGACATTGATATCAATGCATCTAGTGTAAGGTACTAAATAGAATTATAAATCGACATTGACATTGAAATCAGTGCACATAGTGCATGTGATAAAAGTGGATTAGAAATCGACAACTACATTGAAATCAATACATCTATTTTAGTGAAAATATAAAACATTCATGACTTTCTAGATCCAGCTTCTATGTCTGTATTTGTCTCTATAAGACTCTTTATTCTTCTCTCTCTCTCGCTACCTTCCCTTCTATGTCTAAAATCAATGCATCTAGTGCAAGCGATTAAATACGATTAGAATGCAATATCTACGCTTCTATGTATGTATTTGTCTCTATGAGACTCTTTATTGTTCCCTCTCTCTCTACCTTCCCTTATGTGTCTAAAACCAATGCATCTAGTGCAAGTAATTAAATAAGATTAGAAATCAATATCTACGTTAAAACTAATGCATCCTGTGCAAGTAATCAAATAGGAGTAGAAATCAATATCTAGATCGAGCTTCTATGTCTTTATTTGTCTCTATGAGACTCTTTATTTTTCACTCTCTCTCTACCTTCCCTTTTGTGTCTAAAATCAATGCATGTAGTGCAAGTGATTAAATAAGACTAGGAATAAATATCTACGCTGAAACCAATGCATCTAATGCAAGTAATCAAATACGAGTAGAAATCAATATATATGCTGAAATCAATGCATCTAGTGTAAGGTATTAAATATTACTAGAAATCGACATCTACACTAAAATCAGTGCATCTAATGTAAGTAATCAAACAGGATTAGAAATTGGTATCTACATTGAAACCAATGCATCATGTGGAAGAGATCAAATAGGATTACAGATCAACATCAACATTGATATCTATGCATCTAGTGTAAGGTACTAAATAGAATTATAAATCGACGTTGACATTGAAATCAGTGCATATAGTGCATGTGATAAAATAGGATTAGGAATCGAAAACTACATTGAAATCAATACATCTATTTTAGTGAAAATATAAAAATATTCATGACTTTATAGATCCAGCTTCTATGTTTGTATTTTTCTTTATGAGACTCTTTATTCTTCCCTCTCTCTCTACCTTCCCTTCTGTGTCTATCTACCCCCCCTCTCCTTCTCTCTCTTCCCCTTCCTCTCTCCCATGTCTCACTCTATCGGCCTCTCCCTAACTTTCTCCATCTTTCTCATCTTTCCTCTCTCCCCTTGCAATCTATATTTATACCTCCCTCCATATCTCCTTATTTGTATTTCTATCTCAACCCCCTAAACATATGTCATTCTCTCTCTCTCACCCCATGTCTATCTATCTATCCATCTATCTCTCCCTCTTACTTTCCACCTCCACCTCTTCCCCTTCTCTCTCTCTACCCCCTCCATATATATCTCTATCTCCCATCTATCGCTCTACATCCCTCCGTCTCTTTACCTCTCTCTTCTACCCACTCCCCCGCCCCATCTATATCTCTATATCCCATTGTATCTCCTTCTCACCCTAAAAACATACACAGTCTCTCTCTACCTTGCTACTCCCTCTCCACCTTTCTCTCTCTATGCATTTCTTCCCCTTCAAACTCCATCGCTTTCTCCCCCTCTCTCTCCTCTCTCTCAAGTCCTCTCTATTTTTCCTTTCTCTCTCCCCCCTTCTCTCAAACCTCCCTCCATCTCTCCCCCCATCATACACACACTCTCTCTTCACCCTCCAACTCTGTCACAATCTCCCTCCCTATCTCTTCTCTCTCTACCCCTCTCTCCCCACTCCATATCTATGTCTCCCTATCTCTCTCTTCCCCTTCTTTCCACGTCTTTATCCTTTGCTTTTCTCTCTCGTCCATCGTCTTCCCTCTCCCTCATTTCATCATCATGTCTCCCTTGTCACTCCCTCTTTTTCCCCCTCCAAATCCATCTCTCTCCCTCCCTCTCCCCTCCTCTCTCTCTTCCTTTCTTTATCTCACCATGTCTCTCACCTCTATCTCTATCTCCCACACTCTATTCCTCGTTCCATCTCACTCTCTTTCTTAATTATCATCCCATTGTATTGTATTTAAGAAAATATATAAATTAATAAAAAAACATAATTGGTCGTAAAATATTAAACCTATATTTTGGATCAATCATATTAAAGAAAATAAAATAATAAAAAAATTAAAAGAATCACTCATTATAAGAAATCTTCTATCATTGTTAATGACTTTGCTTTCTCACTTCACTTGGATCCTTGGTTAAGATGCATCTATCCTAGCTCATTATAATATCATTTATATTATATAAATTTCACATATGTATATCTAAAAGTATTTTAATTTTTTAATTTATTAAAAACTCCATTTAATCTCTATGAAAATATTGTTAGTAGTCGTGAGGGTGGAGGGTTTAGATATACCTCAAAAGTTATAAGTTATTATTTTTTGGCATGTGGTATTGATAAGTCATGGTATTGGCTCATGGTATTGTAAAAAAACCTAATTAGAAGTTAATAATATCCATGGTAAATATTCATGATTAAAAAACTTGTATATAATATAATAAACTCTTTATGAAATATACTTAACTCTTAGATCTATTTTCAACCTCTTAAATTAAAGTAATTGGAGTTTATACATTTTTTTCTCTTAAATTCTTTTCATTGATGGGCTGGAATAATTTATAATTTGTTCACTTCTAACAAAAGAGAGTACAAAAAACTACACTTTTTAAATAATATTTATAATTGCATCACTCGCATAGTAAAAGGTAAATAATTTTAAATTTAAACAAAAATAACAGCAAAATATAAATTTACTTCATTATTATTATTATAAATTTACTTCATTATTATTATTACAGAAATCACTAAAACTTGAATTCCATGAGTTATTATTACACGATATGCCAACACTATGAAATTTACCTCGTTATTATTACACAATATGCCCAATTGAATCCCCCTTCCTTTACCTAATTTTGTTTGTTATTCCATGTATAAGCTAATCGATCTCTTTTTAAATTGTGTATTTATCATTTTCAAAATTGAGTTTGTGAATATTAGCCAATAATGTTTTTTATTTTAAAGTAATGTTATACGTATCTTCAACATATACAATACATATTAAGCGACACATATATAGTAACTTTATACATATCTTTTTGAATAATGAGTCCAAACAGGTTAAGTGTATTGAAAGAATGTGGAATGACCTCTTAAAGAGTTTTAATAACCCAATCGTTTGACTATGGTTGAGCACAATTGACTATAGTTGTTAATGTTCACCACGGTTAAACATCGCTAACAATGTCTTGACTATGAATGATTATGGTTAACGATTATATGAATTTCGCTAACTATGGTTGAGCATGGTTTGACTATGATTGACCATCATTTTACCATCACTTGACTATGTGCAACCACAGTTGAATATGATTGACTATAGTTGACCATTGTTTGAATATGGTTTGACTATGCTCCACCATATTTTGAGTATGGTTTTTGACTATCCTCGACCATATTTTGAGTATGGTTTTTCTATTTTTGACCGTGATTTGACTATGTTTACCATTGCAATGGTGGCTATCCATGCTTAACCATGGTTTGACTATGGTTAACCTTAGCTATGTATCATATGCCTCCATGGCTAACACCTGGCAATAGATTTTGAAACCAAAAAATGGTGTCGATTGAGAAACCTTGGACACTATTAAAAACTATATTGGAAACACTTAAAAACTATGAGAAAAAAATTTCGGGGTAAATCACATGATAATACATTTGTCCACGCATTTCGAACCAACGAGTGTGGTTCATCGTGAGCACAAGTTGAAGAATCAGATCATGGTTGCATGTTAAATAGGGATAGCAAATCTTTCAACGGCTAGGTTTGATTGGAAAATGGCTATATTGGACTAGGCTAGACAAACGACTATAATTGACCATGAAACAGCTAGATTTGATTAGTCAAATTATTTATTAATTATATAATATTATTAGATAAATAAATATAATTGAATACTATCTTATGTAATAATATTATTATAATTAAATAATTTGACTAGTCAAAACTAGTCGTTTCATGGTCAATTATAGTTGTTTGTCCAATCTAGTCCAATATAGGCATTTGCAGTCAAACCTAGCCATTGGAAGATATGCTATGCCTATTTAACATGCAACAATGATCTGAATCTTCAACTTGTCCTGACGATTGTTTCGAAACGCTTAAAAAATGTATTGTCATGTAATTTACCCTGAAATCTTTTTTCTCATAAACTTGATATGGATCGGAGAAGCCTCAATTCAACAATTTTTTTTTTTTCTCTGTAACATCTAATTCTATTAACTGGAAACCAAAATATTTTTACATATGTCGGCGGCTGCAAGGGCAGGAGCCCGAGAGCCATTAACATTACAAAACTGCCCCATTACTATGAGAACTGGGGAGAAACAGAGACATACAGCCAATTAAATTGGCTTTACAAGCAGACAGAGAATGATAGACAAGAAGAGAAACAGAAAAAAAGAACTAGTAGCAAGGGTCCAGGAAAAGAACAGACGCCGCGTCGATGAGAGACCAAAAACTGGAGTTGATGCTATCAAGCTGAGCCATGGCCAAAATGCCTGGGCAATGCTCCCTGAGCATCCACCGAAGAACCAAAAAAGGCAAACTGCACCGCAAGTTATTCATTTTTCTCTGCTTCCCCCTGTGTCTCCTTGGCATCCTCACACGCGTCATCCTGACTGAGAGGCTCCTTGCCTTCCATCACCTTGCCTTCCGTCACTTTGTCGGCGGTTCCTGGATCAGTCTCCACCTCGAATTGATCACAGTCAACCAGGGGAGGGATAATGGGGGACAGATTGACCTACAGAACAGGTTCAATCTCCCTCTTGATACCCAGAGAATCCTCGGCCGAGGAGCGCTCACTGCTGTGAGAGGGATTGGGAACAATGCAGGAGAGAGGGGCGACCTGGTTTTCTTCTTCTGTCATGAGAATGGTAATCTGGGCAGAAATCAAGGACCTGTTCAAGTTGCTCTGGAATTTAAAATGGGTGGATTGAAAGGCACTGTTAGGAATCGACTTGCAAGGAGGATTGCTGGGGGGAAGGTCCTCAGGAGAGGAAGAGAGATTGATGGGCGAAAGCGCGGGGTTGGGCCGAGGATTGACTGAGGGTCGCTTGCCACTGCCAGGGCGGTCACCTGAATGAGTTCGCTTCCCTTGGCGCTTCATATTACCAACAGACACAGAAAACTCAAAGGAATAGAGCCTAGACCCAGAGGAATGCCCCAAATGAACCAGAGGCCCGTAAGAACAAACAAAAGAGGCTCGAGACCGAGAAGCAACACAGATAAAACTGATATTGCAGTTAATAAACCACTTACCCCAAGCCACCGAACGAGTTCCTCTGTGAAGCGCGCAGGTAAAATTGAGGTGCTGCAAATTCAAACCCGAGCAGGCTTGAATCTCACCTCCGAAGACGGGCGCGTTCTCACCTTCACAACATAGCTGAAAACCAAACTTAGAACCGAAATCCTGAACACTGGAAGTGGAAAAAACGAAAGGGAAGGCCATGTATATAACTCTCAACAGGCAACTTCGGGCCTCATCTTGCATTAATGGCGTCGGCCTGCCCCAACCTGCAGCCATAAAAACATTCCTCCCGCAATCGAATGTAATTTGGGGCTCCACGCTGCAGAGCAGGTGGCAATACCTGGGATAATTAAACTGCATGAATAGCATTGAATGCCAAGACGTCACCCGGATCCGGGAATCAATTCAACAACTTAAAAACTATATTAGAAACAAATTATTATTAAGATGTTGTTAATATTAATGTGAATGTTGCTATTGTAGTTGTTAAGATTAATGATATGTATTAATATTAATATTATTAAATGTTATTAATATTTTTATTGATAATATTTCTACGAGTACAAAAACAAATTTCTACATGGAATATTATTATTACGTTAATATATAGTTACAATTAATGTAATATGTTAATGTAAATAAGTAACAAATATATTAATATATTACTAATAATGTTATTATTATAATTAATATTTATTAATGGAAGAAAGTATTATTAATAATTGTTATATAATTATTATTAATATTATGAAAGAGAGAGATTTAAGTGTTAAAATATTTCATTATTATAATAAAATTTACATATATTAAAAAGATTTATAATCAACAAAAAATTAATTAGGGACTCCATCATATTGCTAATTTAAATAATAATATATTATTAGTTAATCCAATTTTAAGCTCACCATGAAACTAGATATGCAAGCCGACTTGTTTTGTGAAACAGACTCTCGACCATTAAACCTACTCAAAATCCTATATTAAATATTTATTATATTATTAAAAATATAAATAATAGTATTATAAAACAAAGGAGAAGAGGAAACCCAAGGGCTCGACGATATGAACCCTTGCCATCACAACCCTCTGTAATTTCTTTTCTCTTGCATTAGTTCGTTAGCCACAGTTGCTCATTCGTTTGTCAATGTCGTTGTCTGCCGAGATGCTATGTTCACCCTGCCATGTTGTTGTGCCTCTCACCTCTAGCTCAGCCTTTTCAAAGGGAGTTGACGGGGCAAGGGTATTCCAGCTTCGTGCCTCTCTTCTCATTTAGGGAGTTAAGGGGGCTAGAGCTTAGGCGACTACATAGTTTTTTACTTCTACAGGCTCGTGTCTCCCTTGGTCAGTGTTTTAGCGGTGGTGGGTGGCGATGGTTTTGGATTTGTGGCGTCTTGGGCAGTTTTTCTCTTATGCTCAAGGGTGTTGCTGCCGTGGTCGTGGTCTTTTTTACTGTGAAGTTTTTTGCCTTTGATCTCCTGTGAGGCCTACTATTGTCGCTTTCACCCTTCCTCATTGCTTCATAACGTTGTTGGATGCTGCGTTCGTTTGGTTCCTTTTGTTGGTCGAGTAGGTGATATTTGGGGGGTTTTCCTTGTTTAGTCTTTGCTGCCCTATCTCAGGGCTTGTGGAGCCTCATTTCATTTTGTTACAGTCGGTGGTCTCCATTGTAGGACGTTGGGTATTGTGGGGTTGTTTTTGGAATTGTCCCCTTGTCGTCGGAGATGGAAGTTGAGCCGGCAGTGTTGATGTGTCTTCCTAATTATATTGGCCTTGTTTTCATGCCTCTTGTCTTTTCCCTGCCTCTTGTCTTTTCCCTTCTGGTTCATCTCATTACTGTTGTGACTCTGCCATAATCTTTTGACTCTGCCATAATCTTTCTGGGGACTACTTTAGCCCAGGTTTTGTTTAAATAACTATGCTAGTTTTTTGCTAGCTTCTCGATTTTCTTGTTCAGCCACAAGACACTTTTTTTAACAATTTTTGACTAATATAGTAAATAATTTTTATCTATAATAATAAATTAAGGTTTTCAAGAGAAATTTATTATGAACATTATTTTAATATAATATAAATGATATAATAATCAAAATTATATTAAAATAATTTTATCTATAAATAAAATTAAGGTTTTTAAGGAAAAATTCATTATGGAAACATTATTAATATAAAAAATAAATGATATAAAATCAAAATTAGCTCATGCAGAGAAACATATAAATCCTATGTTATTATAAACCTATGAGTAATAAAATTTAAAACTTAAATAATAAATTTTAATATTGTTATAATCGTAGTACCCTAAAACCCACTTCCGTATATTATCAAATGGAGATTACAGGGTGATGAGTTGTTACTGGTGTAAATGAAACTAAATGCACTGATCTGTTTGACTTTGATCAACGTGAGATTAAAATGTCTCTTTAACCATATGCAGCTACATAGAGTAATGTCGAAGAGGTTATATAATTCAATACACTTGAATCTAGTTATTATTCGATGCACGTTTGAATACAGGTGAATTTAGTTTTTATTAATCTTATTATCTGTTGTTTAATTGTATTGCAGAATGTCACTTGGAATTACATCCTTCCTATTTTCTTTTGGGAAATTTGGTGGAAAAATAACATCATTTTAATTTTTTTTTAAAGAAAGCACTACACAGGGGATGGTGCTCATCAGAATCACACTCTCTACTAGACTACAAATTGGTATAGACACTAAAAAAACTAAAAGAAACAAACATGCACTAATGGGTTCTTTGACAGTGCATCTCAAAGAAGCAGATGGGGATGTGGTTTCTTGATCTTATATTCATGAGAGTGGACTTTTTGGATTCACTTGGTGCAGGAATTGGCACAAATACAAAGGCAGAAGCCATGGCATTATGGGGGCTACTCTGGTTCACTAATTTCGTGAACATTCCTACAATCACATATAAGGAGATTCCAAGATCATCATTGATTTTGTCTGTGGCAATGCAACAATATCCAATTCAAATATACAGAGATTCCAAGATCATCATTGATTTTGTTTGTGGTCATACAACAATATCCCAACCCGCATTACAATGTTGGTTACAACTAATCACATGGAATTCACACAATCTCTCTACAATACAGCATATTGGCAGAGAGTTCAACCAAGCTGTGGATGGACTATCTAAGAAAATACTACAGGACAAGCTGGATGGTTTACATATTGATGTCAAGATGGAAGAGTCTTGCACAATGGTAGTGTTACCACTCTTCTCCCTGATTTCAATTTTTTGTTTATGTGATGGACTTACACAGATTTTTTCTCTTCTACTACTATCTGCACTATTATTGTCTTTCACATTACATCTTTCCTATTTCAAACAATGCTTGAAGTACTGGGAACTATTAGACTTTTTCTGATCTTTTTAATATTGTATATACAATAGAGAGTGTATATAAATGCGCACTAAATAAATGACAATATGTTTGACTGGACTATGAGACTGCACCCGTTTCTATTCTCTGATATTGTCACTGTATTGGGTGCTTCGGCATAAAATGAAGTATATGTATTTATTTTGTGAATGAATATATCGCTTTGGACACAATAAATTTCATGTTTTATAAATTTTGGATAAAAAAATAAAAATATTCCAGATAGAAAATATAGATTAATGCCCTAGAATTCAGCCTCTTCCAGGGGGTAAACTTCTTTACATTTCACAAATGAACAATTCTTGGATGATTCAAATGACAAAACATCCTTTCTATACATAGGAGTCTAAGGGGTCACAATATAACCAAACCGACCTAACAATAATAATATAAAGGCACAAAAATAACAATAGAGGGATTCTATGGGGCATAGTGATAACAGTATGGGGACAATAGGTGCACAACAATATTAATAAAGGATACAATTACAATAATAATGGGGGAATCAATAGTATTATAGGGACCCAACATGCCCCTCTCCTTGAAAAAAATGTTGTCTTCCATGCTTGAGTAGTTCTGGATGCTTCTGTATAAAATTCTCATCCTCCCATCTGGAATCTTCAGTGGATAAGTTCTTCCACTTAATGAGATACTTTGAAATGGATCGATTTCATAGTTGTCAAGTTCTTGTTTCTATGACTACTTCTGGTTCCAATATAATTTTTCCTTCCTCGTCAAGTTCTCGCAATATTGTTTGAACTGGGAGCTTGTCGCCTATAACCTTCTTTAAACATGAAACATGGAAAACTGTGTGCACTCGAGAAGCTACAAGAAGCTCGAATTTGTATGCCATAGTACCAATCCTTTGCAACACCTTATACAAACCATAATACTTTGGTGAAATTTTTTTATCCTTCTTAGCTTGCTTGACACACATTTGTTTGAATGGTTGTAGCCGTAGGAATACCCAATCACCTACATCAAAACTTCTTTCATTGTGATGTTGGTCTTCTTATTGTTTCATTCTATTCTGCACCAACATGAGGTTATCTTTTAAGAGTTGGAGAACTTGTTGTTGATGCTCTATGTGATGTTCCACTGCCTGAACCTTAGAATTTTCTCTTAAATATGATGTGATGGATGGTGGCTAATATCCATAAAGTGACATAAATGGGGTCATTTTTGTTTCTGTATGGATGGAAGTGTTACACCACCATTCAATTAGAGGCAGTCATTTGACCCATTGTGTTTGTTTATCAGATACAAAGCAATGAAGATATCCTTCCAAACATTTGTTTACTATCTCTGTTTGCCCATCAAATTGAGGATGATAAGATGAGCTATGAGCTAACTGAGTACCAAGAAAAGAAAATATTTTTTTCCAAAAAATTTCCTGTAAAAATGGGATCTCTGTCACTTACAGTAATCTTTGGGTTTCCATGTAGCTTTTGAATTGTTTCCATAAATGTCGTAGAAACGGTACTGGCTTTAAATGGATGTGATAATGCACAGAAGTGTGCATACTTGGTAAGCCTATCAACTACCACCATGATGACACTCTTTCCCTCAGACTTGGGTAAACCTGTGATAAAATCCATTGAAACCTCCTTCCAACATTGGCTTGGAATGGATAAAGGTTGTAATGGACCTTGTGTCTTAATTGTTTCAGCTTTATTTTGTTGGCATACCAAACATTCCACCATAAACTTTTGAATATTCGATTTAAGGTCATCCCAAAAAAATTCCTTCTTAACCCCGTGGTAAGTTTTTAAAAATCCCAAGTGCCCTCCTAAGGGAGAAGTGTGCAATTCCAGAAGAATCTTTTGTTTCTATAAGGAATTCTTATAGAGGTATCAGTGATCTTTACACCATAACAAATCATTTTTCCAGCTAAATGTATTAGTTGTACTGGAATCTTGTTGTAACTTTCGAATAAGTTCCGACACTTCTTCATCATTCTTCCATTCATCCCTTGCTTCGTTTATCCAATCTGGTTGGATAATAGAAATGGCACACAACAATGCTTCCACATCCTCATCCTCTCTTGAAAGTGCATCTTCCACAACATTTTGCTTCCCTCTTTTGTATATGATTTCAAAGTCATAACCCAACATCTTTGTGAGCCATTTGTGTTGTTCTTTAGAGGATAATCTTTGTTCTAAAAAGTATTTAAGGCTATCATGATCCGTTTTTACCTCGAAGTGTTTTCCCATTAGGTAGCGTCGCCATTTCTTAAGTGCATGTAGTATTTCCAACATTTCCTTCTCATAAATAGGTTTTTTTAAATACTTTCTCGTGATTGGACAAATTTTGAAAGCAATGGGTCTTTCATCTTGCATTAAAACAACACCAATTCACTTTCCGAAAGCAGCACATTCCATAGTAAAGGTTTTTATGAGGTTTGGTGTAGCTAAGACCGGTGCTTGGCACATTGCCTCTTTAAGATCTTTGAAGGCCTTTGTTGTTTCTAGAGTCCAAGAAAATGCATCTTTATTCAACAATGTTGTTAGAGGTGCTGCTATGTTTCCATAATTCTTAACAAACTTGCGATAATACCCTATCAACCCGATAAATCCTCGAAAATGATTTATGGATGTGGGGATTTCCCATTCCTTAATGGCTTTAATTTTGCTAAGGTCTACCTTAACTCCTTCATGAGATACAATATGACCCAGATATTTCACCTCTTGTACTCCAAAGAAACATTTGGATCTTTTTGCATATAATTGTTTCTCCTCCAATAATTGTAGCACCCTGTCAACATGTTCAACATGATCCTTCCAAGACTTGTTGTAGATTAGTATATCATCAAAAAATACTAACACAAATTTTCTAAGAGTTTGAAAATGAAATTCATCAAACCTTGAAATGTAGAAGGTGCATTGGTAAGGCCAAAAGGCATGACCAAAAATTCATAATGACCCTCATGAGTTCTAAATGTTGTTTTTGGAATGTCTTCAGTCTTCATTTTGACTTGATGATATCCTGAACAAAGATCCAACTTGGTGAAGTAAATTGATCCATGCAGTTCATCCAATAATTCATCAATGACAGGAATGGGAAACTTATCTTTAATAGTGAGCTTGTTGATCTCTCTATAATCCAGACACATGCACCATGATCCATCCTTCTTGTGCACCAATACTACTGGAGCAGAGAAAGAACTTTGACTCAGTTGACTTATACTAGCCTCTAACATTTCTGCAACCATACATTCAATTTCATCTTTTGGGCATAGGGATATCTGTACGACTTGATGTTTGGAGGAACACTTCCTAGAATCAGATGAATAGCATGATCATGATCAAAAATAGGTGGGAGACCTTTGGGCGTCTCAAATACCTTGGAATGATTGTCCAATACTTTTTGGAGATCTGGAGAAATATATGATTCCAATGTGGAAACATCTAGCGAACATAATTGTGCAATTACACCTTTTTGTT
>APFE030316617.1:27107-47331 GCA_000404065.3 Pinus taeda | reverse complement strand
CATGGATAGCTTGACATTATGGCGCTTTCCAGAGCAATTTATTGTTCCTCCATTTGCAATCATCACTTGGCACTTTGGTGTTGGATATAGGAAGCAATCAATTCTTTTGCTACCTTACAATGAATAAAATTGTGGGTACTTCCTGAATCAATCAACACTATTACCTTTTTCTTCTTGATTTGTCCTTCTATCTTGATGGTTTGAGGAGTGGTAATTCCGCCAATGCATTACAAGATATGGTCGGATTCATTTGTTCTTCATCTAGGCTTTGTTCCTGGAGTATATCCTCTTTTTGACCTTTCTTGCTCCTTTTTCTTCTTCCTCTTCACAATCTATGTAGAATAATTTCTTCTCAGCACACTTATGACCTTTAGTGTATTTTCTATCACAACTGTAACAAAGCCCTTTTGCTCTTTTTTCTTCCAATTGTTGTGGTGTCAACCTTATAGGTTGTGGAATACTAGAGACAACACTTCCATCTTTATAGTTGTGAGTGGTATGCTTCTTGGTTGCCATAATTTTGCTTTCCATTTTTCTTGCTAACCTGAATGCCTTCTCTAATGAATCAGGTTCCCAAAGGCGAACATCATGTTGGATATTATCCTTTAAAGACCCTATGAACACATCAATCCCTATGCTCCTCTAGAATATCTTTTACCCTTATGTTCAACTTTTGGAACTCCTCAGTGTGCTCCATTATTGAACCCTTTTGTTTGAGACTTACCAATTGGCTAAAAAAAGTGTTGCTTTTTGTATCCTCATAATGTGCTTTCAATTCTTCCTTAAAAATTTCCCAAGTGATAATTTGTTTATGAGAGCAAAGCCATTGATACCATACAAACTAATTTGGTTCCAAATTTAAAGTTGCAATACGTACCTTTTGTGTGTTTTGCACATTATTGAAATTGAAAAATTGCTCCATCTGTAATATGCATGTCGCGAGATCCTTGCCATCAAACTTCCTCATATCGATTTTTGGAATATGGTGGCTCTTTGATCCAACATTAGAGTCTATCGAATCATGATTAACATTTCTTTTTTCTCATCATGAGTTTCCTTTACTACCCTTTCACCATTAGTGACCATTTCTTGCAGCAACTTATTCATATTTATCTTCAATTCTTCAATGTTATCATCCATGCCATCCATTTAGCGTCCATGCCATTCATCTTAGCTTTCGCGTCATCCATCTTAGCTTCTACGCATTTCTTTAAACAATCCATCTTAGCTTCTACACTTTTATTTTAACCATCCATCTTAGCTTCTACATTTTTCTTTAAACCATCCATCTTAGATTCTATTACTTTTTGTGCAAGTGACACTTGTTTCACTTGGTCTCATAATTTTGATACATCATGTTGCATTTCTTCCTCTTCTTCATGAGTCATGCTAGAGCTTTCAGGATGCTTAGTAGGTGTTTGCATTTTCTTTCCTCGGGGCATCAATTACCGATAATAATGCTTTACTATGCCCTTTGAATTCCTTCAAACTAATTTTCAAACCAACCTTATGCAAAAATTTAAAAAAAACTACACACCTTTTCTCACTTTGTAGGAGCTTTATATTGAATCTGATGTATCTCTATAATTTTGGATCATCCAGTTCTGAAATTGCAACCTCTAGTAGCCCTATGTGTCCTTTTGCCAGTGCCACAAGTCTGATCCAAATTGGATTCTCCAAGGAAGAGTTATGCACAATCTCCCAAGATACCCTGATTATAGACCTTTCCAGAAGAGCGAACTTGTATGAAGTGCCACATGTCACTGTTTCGACCTTTGGCTCTGAAAAATATACACAATAAACTAAAGTCTGTTATATTTGTATATCTTCTTACAAAATTTCAATTCGATGCTCAGAGAGAAAGTTATGACAATTTTCCCCAGGTCACCTGTTTGGAATGTAATTCAGGAGTCTATAAAAAGACCAAATTCCTCAGATCATATATCCACAAATATAGTGAAAAAAGATCTGAAATTCAGACCCAAGGTTCAGTGTGATTTTGTCTCAAATGGTTTTTTTTTTTTGCTTCTGAAAAATCGCAGAAAAAAAGTTATAGCGAAAATTCCATGATGACCTATTTGGAGCAGCGAAGCCATAGAATCCAAATCTCTGATACCAAATGTTATGAAACCAGCTCACAAAAAGATAGAAAACATAGAGTAAGACCTTAGAAATAAGCCTCTTCAAGGGGGCAACGTCCTTTACATTACACAAATGAACAATTCTTCAATGATTCAAATGACAAAACCTCCTTTCTATATATAGGAGTCTAAGGGGTCAAAATATAACCAAGCCGACCTAACAATAATAATATAAAGGCACAAAAATAACAATACAAGGATTCTATGGGGCATAGCAATAACAATATGGGGACAATAGGGGCACAACAATATTAATGAGGGATACAACTACAATATTAATGGGGGCATCACTAGTATTATAGGGACCTAACACCAACCCAAAAAAATTCCTTCTTAACCCTGTGGTACATTTTTAAAAGTCTCGTGCCCTCCTAAGGGAGAAGTGTGCAATTCCATAAGAATCTCTTGTTTGAGTTTGGAATTCTTACAGAGGTATAAGCAATAGTTGTACCATAATAAACCATTTTTCCAGCTAAATGTATTAGATGTACTGGAATATTGTTGTAACTTTTGAATAAGTTCCCACACTTCTTCGTCATTCTTCCATTCCTCCCTTGCTTTGTTTATCCAATCTCACTGGATAATACAAATGGTGCACATAAATGCTTCCACATCTTCATTCTTTCTTGAGAGTGCATCTTCCAAAATATTTTGCTTCCCTTTTTTGTAGATGATTTCAAAGTCATAACCCAACATCTTTGTGACCCATTTTTGTTGCTCTTTAGAGGATAATATTTGTTCTAAAAAGTATTTAAGGCTATCATGATCCGTTTTTACCTTGAAGTGTCTTCCCATTAGGTAGGGTCACCATTTGTTAAGTGCATGTAGTACTGACAACATTTCCTTCTCATAAATAGATTTTTGTAAATACCTTCGCTTGATTGGACAACTTTCGAAAGAAATGGGTCTTTCATCTTGCATTAAAACAACACCAATTCCATTTCCTAAAGCATCACATTCCACAATAAAGGCTTTTGTGAATTTTGATGTAGCTACGACCGGTGCTTGGCACATTGCCTCTTTAAGATGTTCAAAGGCCTTTGTTTTTTCTGGAGTCCATGAAAATGCATCTTTCTTCAATAATGTTGTTAGAGGTGCTTCTATTCTCCCATAATTCTTAACAAACATGTGATAATACCTTATCAACTCGAGAAATCCTCGCAGATGCTTTATGGATGTGGGGATTTTCCTTTCCTTAATGGCTTTAAATTTACTAGGGTCTACGTTAACACTTTCATGAGATACAATATGACCCAGATATTCCACCTCTTATACTCCAAAGAAACATGTGGAGCTTTTTGCAGATAATTGTTTTTACTCCAATAGTTGTAGCACCCTATCAACATGTTCAACATGATCCTTCCAAGACTTGCTATAGATTAGTATATCATCAAAAATACTAAAACAAATTTTCTAAGGAAGGGTTTGAAAATGGAATTCATTAAATGGGAGCCCCTTCTTTCAATGAACTTAACAACGCTTTGGAACCTAACGCAACACAATTAGAGGCCTAGGCTAGAGACATGTTTCGGCGTCGTAAAATCTAGTAACTATTATTTTCATCGAAGGTTGGGTGATTCCTCCTCTTTGATATGACAAGTGCTAGCACGAACTTTTTCTCCCCGTACCGTCGAGTATATATTGGGAGACCACAATAGGCTTATATCTTTTATCCATAGGAAGCTTTCTCTGCCCCCCTATCGATCGCAATGCACTGAACATAGCATTTAAGAAGATTGACTATCTTACATAGGTCCTTGGTAATTTCTCTTTAATTTATCACCATGGTGTATATTACAGTTTTGCGATTGGTTTGGTAATCCCTCTATCTAGATTCTAGAGTAGTCACTTTCGTTCCTTTTCGACTCCTTAAAAGAAAAGACCCATCTGAGCACTTGTCACTTTAGGCTCATTAAAAATCAAAGGGGGCTAGAGTCATCTTTCGCTTTTTCTCGACTTTTAAAAATTGAAAAAAGCAAAGTTGTGTCAAGTGTCATTAAAATTTATTAAATTTGGAATAACATCCTTGTCCCTGCATTGATCTTAGGTTGAGATAATGGAGTCCACCAATCAAGGAATCCCTGTCGAAGGGAATCCTAGTCCATTTTCTTCTTGGGGAAATATTGGTGATCCGTATATGGCTACATTGTCCCTTCCAGGAATCACAATTGGCCTGCTAGTATGGCTATTCTCAACCTATGTCGTTCAAAACACCGTCATTCCTCAGCAATCGAATCAAAAACCAGTTAACACTAAAGTTGCCCCTTCACCTTCTTCTTCGTTTGTTTCTCCCTCTCCTTCTTCCTCTTCGCTTGGTGAAAATAGTGATGCTAGTAACCCAGTAACTGAGAAGAAGAAGAAAGGGAAGGAGAAGAAAAAAACGTCAGTTAAGTAATGGGGCAACCATGAATCAACTGGTGAAAATCCGCACACTAAATCTCCCAGATATCCGTGTGTAATTTGCAGAGGAAACCATTTTCATTGAGATTGTCCTTGCCTTTTGAATATCTTGAGAAAATGGTCTCCCCACTCGCATCGTCAGGTGCCATCAACCTCTGGTGATCATGTGATAGCACACCATCAACTACTGAAAATGAAGTTCATGGACAGAAAGGAAAGGTCCAAATTCCATGTGGATTATGTGAAGGGGACCATCACCTTCTCCGTTGTCCTTTTCTGGGTGAGACCAAAAGATTATTGCGTAATCGTCCTGCTTCACCACAGCGACTTCCATCTGGATACAAGAAACTCACCTCAAGTCATTTACTAGTTGAAATTCTGACTGACATAACTCAACTGTCACTTGAAACACCTATTGTTGAAAGTGAATCTTCTGAGTCCATACTGGACCAAAGTCAATAGGTCAAGATGGCATTTGACCCAGTTTTAGCTTCAGAAGATCCACCTTCAGATGATATCATTCTCAAAGAGAGTGAGAACGATACTGTTCAAATTCTTTTTGTCACTATAGAGTTCGATGAACTTGGGGATAATCCACCCGTTCCTTCACAAAGGGAAGAAAATCCCCCAGTTCTCACATCTCAAGGGGTTATTTCAACCGTTTATTTGGTACCCCCTCCAAGCAAGCTAATCACTTCCTTTGATTGGAATCAACTAGCAAGATCCCACCTTCCTTCTAATGTACCATTCTGAATCATAGTATAAGTCTACAAAATTATCATGTCTGGAACTATCATAGCTGAAGGGGCATCAGTGAGTATCCTTTTCTCAACTGATTGGAAAGCGCTTGGTTCACCATCGCTTATGCCTGTCATACACAATTTGTCAGGCTTCAACAAAGGAACTAGTCGACCGTTAGGGATCCTTCTTAAGTTACCCATAACTTTGAGAAGGAAAACCGTTCACTTGAACATGATAGTCATCCAAGGACTGTTAGATTACAATCTACTCCTTGGACATGACTATGTTTATAACATGCAAGCTATTGTTTCAACACTCTTTCGAGTGATGTGTTTCCCACATGAAGGCAAAATTGTCAATGTTGACTAGCTTTCATTTCCCGGTTCAAGCATAGCTCCAAGTCGATCATCATCCTTAAATGGTCCATTTTCATTGAGAATGTCTCTTGAACCTTCATTCCATCCATCTAATTGCTGGGAGTAATCCAGTGAATGTAACGAAGCTTGGAGGCATGCACCCTTGTCTATTTTGAGATGAACCTAGCTGAAAAGATAAGTTTCCTTGTAGGTTATGTGATTGGAAGTACTGACCCACACCATTCAACTTTGTTCGCTATGTGGACGAATCCTAGGAAGTGTTTTGACCGCAGATTAAAACCATCTTGCTTAACCACAGTGATTTCCATGTGGTTACTAAGAGACTCTCCTTTTCATCATGCCGGGGGCATGCAACTTTTTCAATTTCATTTTCTAGCCTTTTTAGCTTTTTTAGCTTTTTAGCTTTTAGATTTTAGCTCTTTAGTTTTTACTTCTTAGGTTAGGTGATTGGTCTGACACACCATTCATTTTTGTCTGTGACACAAACAAAGCAAAGGAAGTCTTTTTCCCAGCTGCTGATGAAACCATCCTACCTAACCTCATTAGTTCCTTAGTTTTCTAGTTTTTATATCTTTTTTAGCTTCTTAGTTTTGTCGTTTATAGCTTACATGAAAAGAAAAACTGAAAATGAGCAATGTTTCTGCAAGGTTCAAGCTCGTTAAAAATAAACCCGCCAATGAGCAATGTTTCCACAAGGTTCAATCTCGTTAAAAAATAAACCCGCCACTAAGCATATGTTAACGCAAGGTTCAACCTCATTAAAAAATAAACCCACCTTCAGTGAACAACTCTTCTGATTGTCATGCTATCAACCTTTTGAGCCTTGGTTGTGTCCTGCCATCACCTCCATCCTTTTGGCCAATCAAACACTTCCACTTGATTTTTTACCCATTTGAGGAACAACTGCGACGAGTGGTCTTGTTAGCCAATCTCTTCACATCACCATGTTTTGAGAAGTTCCAAGCTTACCCAAAACCAATTTCTACCCTAAACACTACTCGTTCCTAAAAAATGAGCCTCCTTTAAACTCTTTTCGGACTCGTTAAATATGAAAATATCATTGAGCTATTGGATTTTACAACTCGTTAAAGTAATTGAAATGCCATCCTTCCTATACATTTTAATATTTTTCGGACCTAAGGGATTATCTCACGAAAAAGTTCAAGCGCTTGTCTTTGTCGGCTCGGTAAAGTGATCGAAAAGTCAGCCGTTTTGTATTATTTTATCCTTTTTCAGACTTAAGGGATTATGATACAAAAGAGAACTATTGGAGTTTCCTTTTCATCGCTTTTCAAACTGTCTAAACATGCAAAGGACCGAGTTGTATTTGTTGTTAAACTCGTTAAAACAATAGCGATGAACTTGTCCACCCAGGCAAGAATGAGTTTCACTGTCGCTAGACTCGCTAAAATGTAGTGACAAGTTTGCCCGAAGGGCAAATTATAGAACAAGCATATGTTATCCTCCTCAAGCTTGACAAAAATAAAGAGGTACTGGCTAGCAATGACTGGGGAAAAAAGGTAAGAAAACTCGAATAATTTTATGGTAGCAGGTCGCTCTTGAACATGACACTTTCATTCCATCGCCATGATTGAGTTGGGTTGGGTTATTCCATTCACCGGCCATTTCACCATTGGTCCTACATACCATCCATGAGTTGGGGTTAATGCTACCAATCCATATCAGTGTTGCTGATATGTTCAAGAGAAGTCATTCAGTTGAGAAACCACCATCTAGTTAATGCCTCATCCACTACAATACTCTCACCCTCCATTTTTCATTACTGCCATTCCTGAACCTTGTGTCGTTAGATCGTTTTCACCTCCAAAAAATCATTTGCTTCGTTTTGTGTCATAGATGTGGGATACATTAAGGCCCTCCTATGATGAGTCACTTCTTGTCGATGTCAGCTAATTATCCAAGAAGTTGACTTAGAAACAACCCTTTCAGTACTTTGAAGCTTGCATGTTTCAATGACAAGTTTCTCACTTACGACAAAAGGTCGACATCACTGGCCTTCAGCTAAAATATTTTGTGTGGTGTTTGACATCGGATCATATAATCACACCACGTGACTTGTACTATAGTACCTTGAGGGTCATCATCATTATCGGTGATTCCTCTCGCGTCTGTTAACAACTTACATTATTGGCTAGTAATCAGGCGATGTCTTTCCATGTTCGACTTCAGAACATCTCTTCACATGGATCGACTTGTACATCAGGTGAAGATTGAATGAGTTTGAAGACCCTGGATCTAGCTTCATCCATCTGGGCTATGATATATTCAGGAATATAAAGACATCAAATGTACACAAAAGCTACACAGATGGTCATCTAAGCTAGGGATGATGACTCTCCAGTTTGCAACTATAGACGATTATCTGTCCTATATACATGAAGTGAATTTATAAAGCTGAGCATGGGAATGCCCGCCTCAGCTAAATCATGAAAATAATATAATTATGATATATTGTATTCTATCTTATATAGGTCACCTTCCAGCTCGAATACCTTGGATCCTCATGATAAAGCATTTCACCCGACATCAAAATATTTACGACCTCATGCTTTACGGGGCAACTATTATAGACATATTTGGGCACTGCAACCCCAATCTTATATGTTTATAAACTAAGGGCTCTTTTATCCCTAAAACTGTTGTTTCTCACCATAAAGGATCATGATCAATTGATTACATCATTTCCTAAAAGTTCCATCTGAAAAACCACTCAGAACTGGCCAAAACAGGACCATACTGACTGCTCCACTGTCAAGGTGTGATGCATACTGACTGCTACACCAGCTAGGTGTGATGCATGCTAATAAGGCCTTCTATAGGGTGTGATGAGCGAGGATAGAAAAATTTCCAAGACAATTTTTTAAGTGGATGCTCATGGAATCTTCTATAAACTTCTCTTATGCCACTTGCCTCTCTGAATTTGCCTAGGATGGGTAAGAGATCCAAGAAATCTCCAAGTGGAAGTAAGAACAACAAGTGGAATGACACTAATCAAAAACCCAAAGATGACTTACACCATTGTGCACATCTATAAATGGATCCCTCATCTGAGAGATCTAGAGGTTGGAATTTTGTAATTTGCAAGGAAGTGCTAATAGTTTGTCTTTGAGAAGGAGCATTGTATTGTTGGGTGATCTTGCTTTCCATGTGGTGAAGAGAGCTTTGATGCTAGGAGGATGATCTTGGATCAGACAACTGGGTTATAGTTCTCCCTTCTATTTTAATAAAGTTCTTTGAGTTTTCCTCCATACAATCATGTATTTTGTGAATGTTGTTATTTGTGAATGCCATTGTATTCTCAATGTATTTTTGATTCTGCATTGTTTATGATATAATAGATCAAGGTGCTTTGATGGTGT
Source organism: Pinus taeda (assembly GCA_000404065.3). Lineage (NCBI taxonomy): Eukaryota > Viridiplantae > Streptophyta > Pinopsida > Pinales > Pinaceae > Pinus > Pinus taeda. Next base: position 38,292 of record APFE030316617.1, on the reverse strand, counting down.
TTTCTTACTTTGTTTCTACAAATATTCTCTAAGCAGGACAAGCAGGAGAGGAGTAGCAAGCTCTATCAAGGGAGAGGGAAATCAAGCAAGGAGTCAAGTGGAAGAGCCAGGTTGGTTCCTTCGCTTCTCCCTTATCTATCATACATAGAGGAAATCACAAATTGCTTTGATTGTTTGTTTCTAGGATAGTTTCCAATCTTAGAGGGACTAGCAGATCGAAAAGACAATAACTTTTATGGAAATAGTAGGCTATTCAGCCTAGGATTTGCACAAATTTGGGCAAAATTCAGCTACTCTGCCCAGAAATTGAGCAAATCTCATGTGTAACCAGCCCAACTCCCAACAAGAAATGTACATTTTTCTCCAGCAGTCGAGAAGTCTCTTGCATCTGCAGCTGAGTTGACCAGTTCCCTCTGGGACTAAGAAAAATAGACTTGCATGCATGGGCTGCTTCTCCCAAGGCAACATGCAAAGGCATCCCTTGTTTTAGGGATCTATGTTTAGCAGTTAGAGGTTGCATGCAAGGATCAATTTCGTAACCTCTCACCAAGTGATGCTTCCCCTAGATTCATAGCATGCACGTCATGACCTTGATGTTATCAAAACTCATCAATCAGACTTTGCAGATCTTATTACTCACATCAATGTTATGCAACCAACTCACAAAATCGAAGAAAAGATAGATGAACGCCTTCAAAATCAACCTCTTCGAGAGGGAAACCTCCTTTACATTACAGAAATGAAAAATTCTTTGATGATATAAATGACAAGACCTCCTTTCTATATATAGGAGTCTAATGGGTCATAATATAGTTAGAGTCGACAGAACAATCATAATGTAAGGGCATGACAATAACAATAGTGGGCCTCTATGGGGCATAATAATAATAATATGGGGACTACATGGGCCCAAAAATATAATAAGCGGGTTTCACTAATAATAATAAGGGGTTACAGAAGTAGTATAGGGACCTAACATGGCCCTCTCCTTCAAAAAAGTTTTGTCCTAGACACTTGAGTAGTTCTAGATGCTTATATATAAAATTGTCATCCTCCCATGTGGAGTCTTCAGTGGGTAAGTTCTTTTACTTGATGAGATACTTTGAAATTGATCGATTTCATAGTTGTCAAGTTCTTGTTTCTGTGAATGCTTTAGGTTCCAATATGATTTTTCCTTCCTTGTCAAGTTCTGGAAATATTGTTTGAGCTGTGATCTTCTCAACTATAACCTTTTTTAAGCATGAAACATGGAAAAATGGGTGCACTGGGGAAGATGAAGGAAGATCCAATTGGTATTCCATAGTACCAATATTTTGTAACACCTTGTACAAACCATAATACATTGGTGATAATTTATCATCCTTTATAGCTTGCTTGAGATACATTTGTTTGTATGTTTGTAGTCATAGAAATACTGAGTCACCTACATCAAAACTTCTTTCGTTGTGATATTGATCTACCTGTTGTTTCATTTGATTCTACACCAATGTAAGGTTATCCTTTAAAAATTGGAGAACTTGTTGTTGATGTTCGATGTGATCTTTCAGTGCTTGAAACATTTTCTTCTTGATATGTCCTTCTACCTTGAGAGTTTGAGGAGTGGTAATTCTTGCCAATGCATTACAAAATATTTTCATATTCATTTCCTATTGCTCGATGTGATATTTCACTTCTTGAACCTATTTCTTCTTGATATGTCTTTATATCTTGAGAGTTTAAGGAGTGGTAATTGCTACAAATGCATTACAAGATATGGTCAGATTCATTTCTTGGTGCTCGATGTGATCTTGCACCTCTTGAACCTTTTTCTTCTTGATATGTCCTTCTATATTGAGAGTTTCAGGGTGGTAATTCCTACCATTGCATTACAAGATATGGTCAGATTCATTTCTTCTTTCTCTGGCTTATTTCCTAGTGTATATCCTCTTCTTTTGATATTTCTTGATCATTGTCATCCTCCTAATGTAAAATAATTTCTTGTCAACACACTTATGACCTTTAGTGTATTTGATATCACAAATGTAACAAAGCCCTTTTTCTCTTTTATCTTCCAATTGTTTTGGTTTAAGCCTTATAGGTTGTGGAGGGCTACGAGAAAAAACACTTCCATATTTATATTTTTGAGTGGTAGGATTCCTTGTTTCCATAATTCTGCTTTCAATTTTGCTTGCTAACTTGAATACCTTCTCCAATGAATCAGCTTCCCAAAGATGAACCTCATGTTGAATGTTATCCTTTAATGTCCCTATGAAGACATCAATCCTTTGCTTCTGTGGAATTTCATTTACTCTTATATTAAATTTTTGGATGTCCTCAATGTGCTCTGCCATTGAACCCTTTTGTTTTATTAATAGCTATTAATAAAATAATTAATAAATAAATTACGAACCATTAAATGTATTTTATTTATTGATATATTTACCTAATTACATTTATATATTTAACTGTTATATTTAAACTTAAATATTATAATTTTAATTGGAATATTTATTTAAATAATATTAATAATATTTAAGAAATAATTTAATTAAATAAATAAATTATTTTTATACTAACTTTTTTGTTTTTATCCTAATTTGATGATTTTATATATATATATATATATATATATATATATATATGTATATATGTATTATATATATATATATATATATTTGATTACTATTAAATAATAAATAATTTACTTTCAAACGAACCATTAAAATTATTATTGAATTATTAAAGGGTACTTCTCAACCTAATATTATTTTAATTAGATTATATATTGTATGATATTAAAAATAATTATTAAATAATTTAAATAACACAATATATTAGCTTGATATACTAACCATTAAAATTATTTTATTGTTATTAATCCGAACTTTTATTCTAATAACCTAATACTATAACTTTATATATATATATATAATATATATATATATATATTATATATATATATATATATATATATTAAATAAACAATTATATTTATTAATAAACTATTTAAATTAATTAATTAATTACCAACGAGTGAAGTATTTTATTTATTTATATAATTTTACCTAATTTTTGCCTAATTTAACTTATTTCTGGAAATAATAATAATAAAAATATAGCAAGAATATTAAAATAATTTGACCGGGGTCCTAAGGTCAAAATTAGCCGTTATCAATTTAGTCGTTGGAGTCTCTGCTCAAACTATTTAACATGCTAAGCTGGATCTGTTTCTTCAACTTGTCCTGATGATGAACCACACTGGTTGGTTCGAAATGCGTCAACAAATGATTATTTATGTGATTTCGCCGAAAATCATTCTCTAAACAGTGTTTCTCTTTGTATCCTCATAATGTGCTATCATTTCCTCCATGAGAATTGACCAAGTGACAAGTGGTTTATGAGAAAAATGCTCTCTATACCATACAAACTAATTTGGTTATAAACATAAAAATGCAATATGTACCTTTCGTAACAGTTGTACATCATGTAGATCAAAATATTCCTCCATCTGTAGTATCCAATTTACGAGATCCTTGCCTTCAAACTTCCTCATATCGCCTTTTCTTGATTTTAGGGGCTCTAACATGAAACGACTGTAACTCTGTACTTTGAGATCTCCCAGTTTTGAAACTGGGACCCGTGGTAGCCCTCTGCATCCTCTTTCCATTACTACTAGTCTAATTCAAATTGGATTCTCCAAGAAAGAGTTATGCACAATCTCCCAAGATGACCTAATTATAGACCTTTTTAGAAGAGCAAACTAGTAAAAAGTTCCATGTGTCATTGTTTCGAACTTCAGACTTGAAACTGATACATAGAAATCTACATGCTATCCTATTTCTATAAATTCTTATGAAACATCAATCTGATGCTCATAAAGAAAGTCAGGATGATTTTCCCAAGGTCACCTATTTGGGATGTAATTCAAGAGCCTGCAAAAACCCTAAATGTCTTAGACTATATCTCCTACAATAAAGTGAAACAGGATCTGAAATTTGGGCCCAAACTTGACCCAGTTCTTGGTAAAAATGGGTTTTAATTTCAATGTATGAAACTTTGTATAAAAATAATTATAGAGAAAAATTCCACGATGACTTGTTTGAGATGGAATTTTGGAGCTTGAACAAATCCTAAATTCATCAGATCACATCTCTGAAAACATAGTGGGAAAGGATCGGAAATTTGGACCCATGGTTCAGTGATATTTCATCTCAAATGGGTTTTTTGTTTAGCTTCTGAGATGTCAGAGAAAATTTTTATAGAGAAAATGCCACAAAAGCCGGTTTGGAGCAATGAAACCCTAGAATCCAAAGCACTAATACCAAATTTTATGCAACCAGCTCACAAAATAGAAGAAAAGATAGATGAACACCTTCAAAATTAGCCTCTTCAAGGGGGAAACTTCCTTTACATTACACAAATGAACAATTCTTGGATGATACAAATGACAGGACCTCCTTTCTATAGATAGGAGTCTAAGTGGTCATAAAATAGTCAGAGCTAACATAACAATCATCAAGGGCATGGCAATAATAATAGTGGGCTTCTATGGGGTATAATAATAGCAATATGGGGACTACATGGGAACAACAATATAATAAGGGGGTTTCACTAATGACAATAAGGGGTTACACTAGTCGTATAGGGACCTAACAATCAACCTTGCATCTCTGACATCCCACATCACATCTTGCAGTAGGCATAGTTAGCTCATCTGTTTTAGGTAAGCCCACTTGCCATGCCTTGTGCCGCATTTCTGTCGGTTTTTTTTGTTTTTGCTTGTGGGAGTACTATTTGCTTGATTTATTTAAATGCTTGTTGTCGTTTACATATATACTATCTTGTCCTACCTCTGTTTTATTTTTCGTTGCTATCTCACTGTTGTAGCATGCATGCAATTGTTTTCCACATATGTTCGCCCAACCGAAGAACTGCCTCACCCACATGCATGTTGATCTATTTTTTGAATCTTTCATTGATATTTTTCATGCACTATTAATCACTTTTTCTATCACTTAGTGTCACCATGCACTCACAAACTTACTTGCTTTCAGTTTCCCCTCCGCGAGTCGGGCCAACCTTGGCCTAGACTCTTCCTTCACCAAGGCTACATTACACAATCTGGGGAAGGAAGGCTCAGCTTCCTCTCCAGATTTTTGCATTCTAGTGCAACACTAGCCTCTAGGACTATTTTCCGCATTTCTAGAGGACAGTGGCTGCTTGGCCCAAGAAATTGCACAAATCTGTCCCTAGGCCTACACTCTTTCCCACCTACAATTGCACATTGCACTATCCCAATAGTTAACAACTAGATTGGAATGTGCATTATGTAGTTCAAGTAGTCAATCAGTCTCCCAACAGCCCAGACTGTGGCTTGTGCAGTCTTGGCAGTAAGTCTCTTGACCTCCCGGTCAAAATTGTGCAACCTTCATGATCATTCTCCCAAGTATGTTGGAAGTCAATTCTCATGTTCAGTTTTTTTTTCAACTGACAAATTTCTTGCCATGAGTGTTTCCATGTCTCCAGGTATCGCAGGTGTTCATCTTCCTCTCAGCGGTCCAGGTATAATGGTTTCTAGGAGAGCAGAGATGAAGAAACCATTCAGAGCACACTTGGGGATGCATTCGATCAAGTGCCTATGGACTTGCCTACCTAAAAAGACATCAAGTTGTTTACAGACAAGGACATCAAGATATGATAGTAGCAACATCACAATGAGTAGCATCATGAATAGCAGTTGAGGACAGTTTACCAAATGCAACGAATGCAAGAGGAGGGTTGTTCACAACATGGAGGCAGAACAAGGTTGCAAGGTCAAGTAGGTCCATTCATGATGAAACCAAATTTGGAGGCTCCAGCTATGGAATGATGGCGTGACATGAAGATCATGCAAAGGTATAAGATGTAACAAACAAGGAGTTGAATGTGTTAAAGTAGCAACTCAGGAAGAACATGAAATTGCGCAGATAGATGAATGTGTTGCACAAGTATTAGGAACAAGAGTGGGCGCAACGTGCACTCATAGATGAAACTATGCTTGGACATGTTAAATATCCATCCCAACACCTAACATGGAGCAGACATGATAAGAAATATGGTTTATCACATGCAAGGGATTCAACAGCATGCATGTATTTATGCACGTGCATGAAATCCAACCCATTCAACACAATCACCAAGGTGAAGACAAGAAGAAATTCAAACTGGAGTGGAACGGGTACTTTGGCATGTTGATGCAGATGACCACCAGCACACACTCCAAGATTGATACAGACGCTATGCATTAGTGTTGGTTCATCCACACCCAATATGACCATGCTAATGTTACTAGATGAGTTAGATGATGGGGGCCAAATCAATGCACCGGTTGCAACGGAAGCAAGAGTTTGCTTCAACAAGATTTTACCATGAGGTGCATGCACACCATGATGGATGACAAAGGTTGGCATCGGCTCACCAGCTTCACCATCATAAGAATGTGAAAGAGTTGCTCTCACCAGAGTGGACCGAGCGTGAGTAATATCTTGCAAGGCTTGCTCGAGGCATTTTTTCTCACATGAGTACATGTTCATTGTAATGTTGATTCATGTCAAGTGTAAGTCAAGTGTCAATAGTTGGATGTAACAGTCATAGAGTAGGTGAAGAGTCATGAGGGTAGTTGAACTGTCACAAAGGGGAATATCAAGGGTCACCTCACCCTTTGCTATAAATAGTCCCTCATAACTCATTGTATAGGTTTTTGGTCAGCGAAGCTTTTACTAAGACTATTTTGAAGTATGCTTGGACAATATTGTAATGTGCCCTGGCTTCTCCACTGCACAGAGCTAGTACATCTCTTTGGAGGAGTAGGCATTTGTGGATGCAATGTTTCACTGTTGGGGCTAGTAGGTTTACATGGATGTATTGCATGATTATGACTTACACTTCTTTATATAATAAGAGACAACAAATTTTCATGCATATGTTTTTATTATAGTCGGACTACTTTGGTTGCTTTAATGATATGCGTTGTTTAACTTATGTACTTGTGTATGAACTGATTCACAAGCAATTATATGAATCTTGTTGTTAATGTCTTGCATATGGATTTAATGCTTTCACCATATGTGTCGATCGCTATGCTAGACATATCATAGACATTTCACTTGAAACTTGCTATAAAAATTGTCACACTCATCTCAGATTGATCCCTAAGTGTTGTACGTGCTACCTTACCATGTATGATGTGACTGCCACATCCGAGTGGATAGCTCCATTAGAAGCTGTGCATGTCCTTTGTTTGGTGTTTTTCCAGAAAATTTGGGATTGATCCCTTTCAACCAAGAAATCACATACATCTCTTTCACCCTTTGAAGTGTTGGAAACTGTCATATACATTCCTTGACTCACTGCATCAATCACACCCTTGCTACTAACACAGTTATTCTAGTTCCCTTTGTGCGACACCACCATCAAGGAATTACCTTATGACCCATTGTTGGGACTCTTACACCAAATGGTCTGAGGTCTAATTGGGACTTCTTACTGGGGAGATCCCATTGACATGTTGGTGGGTCCACCACCGTCAACATTTCTGGCGCTAGGAGGGCCTCATAACAAGATGTGTCCTCTTATCTAGTTTTGAACCTTTGCGTATATTTCATGGAGTATTGCACTCTTCTTCCTCCAAGGTGTTTCTCGAATCGTGAAGATGTCTCCATCATGTGGAAGCTTTTTGATCTCTTGTCCACTCACACGTATGACGGTGAAGGTGAAGTGGCCTGGCCTAAGCACTTATATAACTTTCTTTTCATGATTTATGAGGAAGATGAGTTTTATGACAAATAGGCTGATTTGTTGCTTGCATACACACTTCATGAATCTCCATTTCATTGGGTGCTCAACATACTAGCTAACACTGTGCACTCATTTGAGCACTTCTATGATCTCATTGAAGACATGTTCTATCATTTTGATATAAAATATCCTGACTGGAAACTGTTACAACAATAGAGGGCTCTGCATGAATCTGTTATTGATTTTTGGTAGTGCTTCCGTGACTTTCAATTTCAAGCTCCGAAGATCCAGATGAAATTTTCTTATCTTTGGGATTGGTTCAACTATTGCCTTAACAAATATGCTCATCCCAAGAGGAAGCTTGATATCAAGCCTCACTCAACATTCTTCATTGGTGAAACTATCCAATATCATGTGGGAGCGGGCACTATCTCAACTGACTGTCGACCTCCCTCTCATTTAGCAGCTCCACCACTGCCCAATGATGTTGAGGATCATGCTCACACACTTTTTCATCCTTCACAGTCTCCCAACATCACTCCACTTGATTTTTGCACAGATTTGTTTGCGAGTCCATCGAGTTCTCATATGCATTCTTTTCTTTGACCTTCATCTTCACACTCAGATATTCCTCTGAATGATGTTGTCTTGTGTTTGCCGATTTTGAACTCTCCACTTGTTCTAAAAGAGGAACAACCCACTAACAAAGTTATTGTTTCACAACCAACATGCACTGTCATTCATGAAGAGTATGTGTGGGAGCTTGAACATCAACACTCAACAAAGGATGACTCCCTTATGTCTGAGTACCCTCTATTCTTTCCTAACATATTTTGTGATGTGTATCTTCATCCACGAATACACCCATTGTTGGTCGCTCATAAGACTCACCGGATATTAGTCCATTATTCGACAATGGAGAGGATAAGTTACTCATTGAAAATCCACTTGATCCTTCATCTATCTTTTCTAGAAACACAGAGGATGAGTGTTGGGTCCCTATAATACTAGTGATTACCCCATTACTATTGTAGTTGTACCCCTTATTAATATTGTTGTGCCCCTATTGTCCCCATATTGTTATTACTGTACCCCATAGAATCCCTCTATTGTTATTTTTGTGGTTTTATATTATTATTGTTAGGTTGGCTGGGTTATATTGTGACTCCTTAGACTCCTATATATAGAATCGAGGCTTTGACATTTGTATCATCCAAGAATTGTTCATTTATGTAATGTAAAGGAGGTTTCCCACTTGAAGAGTTTGAATTCTAAGGCGTTGATCTATCTTTTCTATCTTTCTTGAAGCTGGTTTCATAACATTTGGTATCAGATCTTTGGATTCTAGGGTTTCGCTGCTCCAAACATGTCATCGTGGCATGTTCCATATAACTTTTTTTATGCAACGTTTCAGAAGATAAAAAAAGAACCCATTTCAGAAGAAAGCGCATTGAATCTCAGGTCCAAATTTCAGAACTTTTCGCGCTAGATTCGCAGAGATATGATCTGAGGAAGTTGGTCTTTTTGCAGACTCCTGAATTACATTCCAAACAGGTGACCTGGGGAAATCATTATAACGTTCTCTTTGAGCATCATATTGAAATTTCGTAAGAAGGTGTAGAATGAGGACGGACTGTATGTATTTTTTTAGAGCCAAAGGTTGAAACAGTGACTCGTGGTGCGTCATACAATTTCGCTCTATGGAACTAGTCTATAAGAAGGTCACTCTGGGAGATTTTGCATAATTCTTCATTGGAGAATCCAATTTGGATCAGACTAGTGGCATTGGAAAGAGGACACAAAATGCTACTACAAGTTGCAATTTCAGAGCTAGATGATCCGAAAGTACAGAGATACATTAGAGGCAATATCGAGTTCCTACAAAGTGAAAAAAAGTGTGTAGATTCTTTTAAATTTTTGCTTAAGATTGGTTTGAAAAATTATTTTGAAGGAATTCAAAGGGCATAGTAGAGAATTATTATCAGTAACTCATGCCCTGAGGAAAGAAAATGCAAAAACCTAGTAAGGAACCTGAAAGCTTTAGCATGATTCATGAAGAAGAGGAAGAAATGCTACATGATATATCAAAATTACAAGAACAAGTGCAACAAACGTCACGCTCACAAAAGCTAACCGAAGCTAAGATAAATGGCATGGAATCTAAGATAAATTGCGTGGAATCTAAGATAAAGGGCATGGAAGCTAAGATGGATGATCTGAAGATAGATTTGAAGACAGACATAATAGATTTGAAGGCAGATTTGACAAATTTTCTTCAAGAAATACTTACTAATGGTGAAAGGGGAGTAAAGGAAACTCATGATGAAAACAAAGGAAATGCTAATCATGATTTCATAGACTCTAATGTTGGATCGAAGATGCACCATATTCCAAAAATCTATATGAGGAAGTTTGATGGCAAGGATCCCGCAACATGGATATTACAGATGGAGCAATTTTTCGATCTCAATAATGTGCAAAACACACAAAAGGTACTTATTGCAACTTTATATTTGAAACCAAATCAGTTTGTATGGTATCAATGGCTTTGCTCTCGTAAACAATTTATCGCATGGCAAATTTTTACGAAATAATTGATAGCACATTATTAGGATACAAAAAGAAACACTTTTTTTAGCCAATTGATAAGTCTCAAACAAAAGGGTTCAATAATGGAGCACATTGAGGAGTTCCAAAAATTGAACATAAGGGTAAAAAATATTCCAAAGGATCATAGGATTGATGTATTCATAGGGTCTTTAAAGGATAATATCCAACATGATGTTCGCCTTTGGGCACCTGATTCATTAGAAAAGGCATTCACGTTAGCAAGAAAAATGGAAAGCAAAATTATGGCAACGAGGAAGCATACCACTCACAACTATAAAGATGGAAGTGTTGTTGTCGCTAGTCTTCCACAACCTGTAAGGTTGACACCACAACAATTGGAAGAAAAAAGAGCAAAAGGGCTTTGTTATAGTTGTGATAGCAAATACACTAAAGGACATAAATGTGTTGAGAAGAAATTATTCTACATCGATTGTGAAGAGGAAGAAGAAAAGGAGCAAGAAAGGTCAAAAGAAGAGGATATAATCCAGGAACAAAGCCTAGATGAAGAACAAATGAATCCGACCATTTCTTGTAATGCATTGGTGGCAATTACCACTCCTCAAACCATCAAGATAGAAGGACAAATCAAGAAGAAAAAGGTGATGGTGTTGATTGATTCAGGAAGTACCCACAATTTTATTCATTGTAAGGTAGCAAAAGAATTGAATTACTTCTTATATCCAACACTAGAGTTTCAAGTGATGGTTGCAAATGGAGGAACAATAAATTTCTCTGGAAAGTTCCATAATATAAAGCTATCTATGGGAGAATATGTATTGACTAGTCCAATGCTTTCCATTCCAATGGGAGGTGTTGATGT
>APFE030316617.1:2523-25163 GCA_000404065.3 Pinus taeda | reverse complement strand
ATTTTTAAAAACTTACCACAGGGTTAAGAAGGAATTTTTTTGGGGTGGCCTTAAATCGGATATTCAAAAGTTTGTGGCGGAATGTTTGGTTTGCCAACAAATAAAGTTGAAACAATTAAGACCCTGGGTCTATTACAACCTTTATCCATTCCAAGCCAACGTTGGGAGGAGGTTTCAATGGATTTTATCACAGGTTTACCCAAGTCTGAGGGAAAGAGTGTCATCATGGCGGTAATTGACAGGCTTACCAAGTATGCACACTTTTGTGCATTATCACATCCATTTAAAGCCAATACAATTTCTATTGCATTTATGGAAACAATTCAAAAGCTACATGGAAACCCAAAGATTATTGTAAGTGACAGAGATCCCATTTTCACTGGAAATTTTTTTATAGAATTATTTTCTTTTCTTGGTACTCAGTTAGCTCATAGCTCATCTTATCATCCTCAATGTGATGGGAAAACTGAGATAGTAAACAAATGTTTGGAAGGATATCTTCGTTGCTTTGTATCTGATAAACAGACACAATGGGTCAAATGGCTTCCCCTGGCAGAATGGTGGTATAACACTTCCTTCCATACAACAACAAAAATGACCCCATTTATGGCACTTTATGGGTATCAGCCACCATCCATCACATCATATTTATGAGAAAATTCTAAGGTTCAAGTAGTGGCACATCACATCGAACATCAACAACAAGTCCTCCAACTCTTAAAGGATAACCTCGTGTTGGCACAGAATAGAATGAAACAACAGGCATATGAACATCGCAGCGAAATAAGTTTTGATGTAGGTGATTGGGTATTCCTACGGCTACAACCATATAAGAAAATGTCCCTCAAGCAAGCTAATAAGGATAATAAACTATCACCAAAGTATTATGGTCCATACAAGGTGTTGCAAAAGATTGGTACTATGGCATACAAATTGGAGCTTCCTGTAGCTTCTCGATTGCACCCATTTTTCCATGTTTCATGTTTAAAGAAGGTTATAAGCGATAAGCTCCTAGTTCAAACAATATTGCCAGAACTTGACGAGGAAGGAAAAATTATATTGGAACCAGAAGCAGTCACAAAAACAAGAACTTGACAGCTGCGAAATCGATCAATTTCAGAGTATCTTATCAAGTGGAAGAACTTATATATTGAAGATTCCAATGGGAGGATGAGAATTTTATACAGTAGCATCCAGAACTACTCAAGCATTGAGGACAACACTTTTTTGAAGGAGAGGGGCATGTTGGGTCCCTATAATACTAGTGATTACCCCATTACTATTGTAGTTGTACCCCTTATTAATATTGTTGTGCTCCTATTTTCCCCATATTGTTATCACTGTTCCCCTTAGAATCCCTCTATTGTTATTGTTGTGTCTTTATATTATTATTGTTAGGTCACCTGGGTTATATTGTGACTCCTTAGACTCCTATATATAGAAAGAAGGTTTTGTCATTTGTATCATTCAAGAATTTTTTGTTTATGTAATGTAAAGGAGGCTGCCCCCTCGAAGAGGCTGAATTCTAAGGCGTTGATCTATATTTTCTATCTTTCTTGAAGCTGGTTTCATAACAATGAGTTTGTTCTCTTTTCATCTACCCCTCTCTATGATTCATCCAACCATGAGGATGTTGAACAACATCCTGAATTTTTTGATCTTGGTTGTCATGATCTCTTCACCTCATCATTCGATCATGATGTTGATTCACTCATTGTTAATCCATCTAAACCACTGGTCTACGAAGATCCATCTATCAATGAAGTTGAAACCCCACAAACCGTCAAGGCACTTCAGCCCGAGCTGATGGTTATGTTAGTCCCTCACTGTCTTGAGGTTGGTTTCGCTTCCAATCAGGAAGTTTTTCAAACACTCAAGGCTCCTCATCACTCATCTGCATGCACTCAAGATCAATCCAAAACATATTTTACTTCCTCCAGTCAAACTACACAATTCCATTGTTCATGCATTGGAGGAGTTTTACATTGCAAGCACTCGTGTGCGACGCAAGTTATCTTTGTTTCTTTAGTTTTCTTGCATATCATAGTCAAGAGTGTGCTTATGCTTCAAAGTTTCACATAGTGTCACACATCACCATGATAATTCGGGGGACTACCCATCATGCACACACACTCACTTATGTCCCATGGGCACTTTGAATCACGAAGTGTGGTTGTCTTCATTATTATCTCTTTCTTGCTTTCTTGTTCACACAAATGGGTTGCTCGTGGACCAAGCCTTCACCAACATGGGTCTACCAATGTGCCGGCGGCTACATTGGAAGTACCACTTAACATGATCAGGCCCATGTACCATTAGTGTAGGAGTAAGAGTAGTGTTTGATTTCAGTTGTTTTCTTGCATGCTTGTTTGCTTACATGCTTTCTTTTCTTGTTTGTTTGATTTCTTGTTTGTTTACTTTCTTCGCTTTCATTTTTTCTTATTCTCTTGCTTTTCTTTGTTGATTGTTAGTTAGTTCACGTGTTTCGTTCATAGGTTAGTTTTACATGAAACCATGTATGACTCTTGAAGCAAGCTGGGTAAACTACAAGAGGGCTTGTGCAACTATCACTGCCTGGTTATCTGTCATCTTGTGTCTATATGTTGAGTTTTTTACTTTTAGTCCATGATACATTGATGGAAAATACGTATTGTTCGAAATGAACCTTGGTGTAAACACAACGCTTGCACGCTAATTAGTGTCACCTTCTCTAGTAAATTGTTTTTGGGTTAACCGTTGTTAGCTCAGTCAAGTAGAGTAAGGTGAGGGGGGAAACTTAATAGGCACATTAGAGATATAATAAACTACATTTCTTCTAGAACAACCTCTTCTTCTCTTAATAAGTTAGGATCCCTCTTCTGCCTTTGAAATGAATAAGTGCTACGCACAATGAAAATGAAACAAATGAAAAGTGAAAAGAAAAAAATGAAAAATGAAAAATGAATAAGGCGAAAGAAGAGAAAGGTTTCCTGTGCAGGGAGGTGATGCAAGTAACTACACCGGGGTACTGAACAGGATCACTGGTAGCAAAGCCATGCTTGTGATCCTATGTGATGCCATCGGGGTACTTTCCAGGCCTGCTGGTAATGGGGCAACACCAGAGATGAAACTAAGACTCTGACGTCTATACCACTTGTGCAGCTATATACTCCTCAACCCCAATTGAAACAACTCTCTTGTCTTGGCTTGGAATGTGTGTCAATTGATGAATATTCTGGAAGATACTAAATCTTACAACCAAACTAGTGTGAAACCAAGATGAGCTGGGAGCTAAACAATATTTCCAGAGGTTTTATACTTTCTTTTCACGAACAAGGTCCATTCAGAGAGCTAGAGTTCTACTAGTTTGTCACCACGTGTTGTAGGAGCTACAACCACCTTCCACATTTTCACTTAAATCATTTTGGAGGCTCCCTACTAACCTCACAAAAAACTTTGTCTTGCTTCGTCAAGTGTTCAAGCTTCAAATGTTTTCCTTGCACAAAGGCAACTTGTCAATCACAATTGATCCAATCACCTCACAGGTTGGTCACTTGGACTTGGTCTAGCTATAGGATGAGTAGCTTCCCCTTGAAAATTGCGCATTTCTGGAGGGAAACCAACCTTCCCTACAGGAATTGCATAATCCTCTATGATAGCCTGCTACGCTCCAAGATTGAGCAATCCTGCCAACTAACCCTCCCACTAGGATTTCCGCAAATTTTCCCAGCAGTAAGTTGTTCAACCAAGGATTTATGCAAATTTGGGTAGCAGCTAGCTGCTCTGCCCTGAAATTACGCAAATCTCCTAGTCAGCCAGCCCACCTCCCAGCCAGAAATATGCATTTTTCTCCCACCATTGAGCAGTCTCTTGCATGTGCTGCTGAGTTGACCAGTTCCCTTTGCGACTAAGAAAAATAGACTTGCATGCATGGGTTGCTTCACCCAAGGTAGCATGCAAAGGCATCACTTGTTTCAGAGATCCATGTTTAGCAGTTGGAGGTTGCATGCAAGGAGAAATTTCGAAACCTCTCACTAAGTGTTGGTACCCCTAAATTTGTGGCATGAACGTCACGACCTCAATGCTATCAAAACTCATCAACCGGATGCTATATAGCTCATTCCTCACATCAACCTTGCATCTTTGACATCCCACATCACATCTAGGAGCAATCGACACATTCAAATCATTTGTTTTTGGGTAAGCCTACTTGTCATGCCTTGTGCTGCACTTCTGTCACTTTTTCTATTTTCACTTGTGGGAATACTTTTTTCTAGATTTATTTTAACGCTTGTTTTCATTTACATATATACTATCTTTTCCTAGCTTTTCTTTATTTTTCATTGCTATCTCACTATTGTCAGATGCATGCAACTGTTTTGCATGGACATTTGCCCAAACGGCGAACTTCCTCACTCACATGCATGTTGATATGTTTGCTCAATATTTCATCCATGTTTTTCATGCACTGTTAATCACTTCTGCTATCACATAGTGTCACAATGCATTAACTAACTTACTTACCTTCTCTCAGTTTCCTGTCACCGAGTTGGGCCAACCTTGGCCTTGACTCTACCTTCAACAAGGTTAGATTATGGAATCTGTGCAAGGAAGGCTCACCTTCCTCTCCATATTTTCACATTCCTACTCGACACTATCCTCCAGGACTATTTTGCATATTTATGGAAGGTAGTGGCTGCTTGGCCCAAGAAATTACACAAATCTGTCTTGAGGCCTACACTCCTTCCAAGCTAGATTTGCACATTGTGCAATCCAAGTAGTCAGCAACCAAACTGAACTATGAATTGTGTAGTTCCAAAGTCATTTAGTCTCCCAATAGCCCATAATGTGCCTTGTGCACTCTTGGTAGTCGGTCTCCCAACCTCTCGACCGAAATTGCACAACCTTCATGATCATTCACCTAGGTATGTTGGTAGTTAGTTCTCATGTTCATTTTGGTTCTCCACTGATAGATTTTTGGCCATGAGTGTTTCCATGTCATCAGGTATCACAGGTGTTCATCTGCCTCTCACCAGTCCAGCTACAATTGGTTCCAGGAGAGTAGAGACGAGGACACTGTTCAAAGAACACTTGGGGATGCAGTCGATTAAGTGTTTATGCACTTGCCTACCCACAATGACATCAAGTTGTTCCTAGACAAGAACATCAAGGTATGACAATAGCAACATCACAATGAGCAGCAACATGAAAAATAGTTGAAGACAACTTACCATATGCAATGAATGGAAGAGGAGTGTTGTTGACAACATGGAGGCAGAACAAGGTTGCAAGCTCAAGTAGGTCCATTAATGATGAAGGAAACTTTAGAGACTCTGGCTATGGAGTGATGGCGTGACATGAAGATCATGCGAAGGCAAAAGATGTAGCAAAGGAGGACTTGCATGTGCTGAAGCAAAAACCCAGGAAGAACATGAAGCTATGCAGATAGGAAAATGAGTTACAACAGTATCAGGAACAACAGTGGGTGCAATGTGCACTCACAGATAAAACTGCGCCCAGACAAGTTAAAGATCCATGACAATAGCTATCACGGAGCATACATGGTGAGAAGTGTGGTTTATGCATGCAAGGGATTCAACAACATGAATGTCATTGTGCACACACATGCAATCCAACCCATTCCATAGACTCACCAAGGTGAAGACAAGAAGCAAATCCAACTAGACCTTAATGGGTACTTCGACAAGTTGATGCGCATGACCACCAGCACACACTCGAATATCAACACAGACACTATGCATCAATGTTTTATCATTCAACTGCACCCAAGAAGACCATGCACATGTTAGCAGATGAGTTGGATGAAGTGGGCTGAACCAATGCACCAGTTGCAACAGAAGCAAGATTTTGCTTCAATAAGATGTCACCATGAGGTGCATGCACACCATCATGGACAACTAAGCTTGCCATCAGCTCACCAGGTTCACCATAACAAGCATGTCAAAGAGTTGGTCTCACCACAGTGGACCGAGTGTTAGTGATGTCTTGCAAGGCTTGCTCAAGCCATGTTGTCTCACATGAGTACATGTGCATTATAATGTTGAGTCATGTCAACTGTAAGTCAAGTGTCAACAGTTGGATGTAACAGTCATAGAGTAGGTGAAGAGTCATGAGGGTAGTTGAACTATCACAAAAGGGAATGCCAAGGGTAACCCCACCATTTGCTATAAATAGTCCCTCATAAATCATGGTATAGGCTTTTGGTCAGCTAAGCTTCTCCTAAGACTATTTTTAAGAAGGCTTGGACAATATTGTAACGTGCCTCGTACATCTCTTTGGAGGAGTAGGCAGATGTGGTTCTAACATTCCACTGTTGGGGCTAGCATGCTTACATGGATGTATTGTATGATTGTGACTTACACTTCTTTATATAATAAGAGCCATAAAATTTTCATGCATATGTTTTTATTGTAGTTGGACTGCTCTTGTTGCTCTAATGATATGTATGGCTTAGATAACGTACTTGTGTATGAAATGATTCATATGAAATTATATGAATCTTGTTGTTAATTTGTTGCATGTGTTGTTAATGTTGTCACCGTCTGTGTCGACTACTCTATAGAACATCAAACAAATCTTTCACTTGAACCTTGCTATAGCAACCATCACACTCCTCTCGAACCAATATGTGAGTGTTTTATGTGTTATCTTACGTTGTATGATGTGACTGTCGCATCCGAGTGGACTGCTCCACCAAAGGCTGTGCATGTGCTTTGTGTTGTGTGTTCGTCACTCAGTTGGGACTAATCCCTTTCTACGTGGAACTCACATTCACCTTCTTCCTCCTTCAAAGTGTTGGAACCTCTCATACACCTTGCTTGAGTCACTACATCAGTCACACCTTTACTGCTGAGAGAGTTATTCTACTTGCCTCTATGCGACACCATGGTCAAGGCATTACCTTGTGACCCACTGTTGGGACTCCTACACCAAACGGTTTGAGGTCTCATTGGGACTTATTACTGAGGAGAGCCCGTTGACATGTTGGCGGGTCCAATGTCATCAACACTTCCAAAGCATTTTTCTAACCCATGATCCAGAACTAATAACTCAGCCCACAACCATAAGGATCACTAGAACTAACCAAACAAAAGAAGTTAAAAGCCACAATGTCATGGCTATCCATAAAATGGAAAGGCTAAGAAAAACACTATCAATCTAGGGAATTGTCCATGCTAATGACAAATCATAACCAAATAATGACATGCTTATTCCATGCATATCAAAACTAGCAAGGAAATCATACATGCGACTTGTTACCTACCAGCGAAACTTGATGTAGCTATTGATCTCGATGTTACCTTGCACTTTACTTGTCTTCCTTTGCATTACTTCTCCAATTCCAAAGTATTCCATAATTCTCCAAAAGTGATCCAAGAAAACTCTAATGGTCAAAGAGTATGAGAGAGGGAGAATATAATTAGAGCGCTAAAAACTGAACATAAAAAAGTGAACACTAAAAAAAGTTATGAACTGATCCTCAGAAGCCTTTTTATCATTGAGGTCTCCCTCTTCTTCATTTTCCATTATTTTTTCCTTTATTTTGCTCCTCACATGCAACTTGTGACCTTTCACATTCCTTTTCTCCTATTTTCCATTATTTTCATAAATAAAATGCCTATTAATGCTTCTTTCCTTTGTCATTGCCTTCCCTAATTTCCATAGTCATTAATTAATCATAAGGTATCTCCATCACTATATTTTTTTCCCAAAATTCAACTCTGAATACATGTCCCATGACCTTGGTGTTTCTGAGAAAACTAGTGTCTTTTCAATCTTCTAGTCCCACTAAGACGGGTAGCTATCTTAGAAATAAACAATTCAAATCACTTCGAGATTTCCTTTACGTATGATAGGTAAGAGAGAAGAAAAGAGGACCAACTTGTATCTTCGATTTGGCTCCTTGCTTGTTTTCTCTCTCCCTTGATAGAGTTTTCCACTCCTCTCCTACTTCTTCCACTTTAGAGAATACTTGTAGAGGCAAAGCAACAAAACACCATTAATGCATCTCAATCTATGATATCATAAACAATGCAGAATCAAAAATACATTGACCATACCATTGCATCTACAAATAACAAGATTCACAAATACACGATTAT
Source organism: Pinus taeda (assembly GCA_000404065.3). Classification (NCBI taxonomy): domain Eukaryota; kingdom Viridiplantae; phylum Streptophyta; class Pinopsida; order Pinales; family Pinaceae; genus Pinus; species Pinus taeda. The sequence continues at coordinate 17,061 of APFE030316617.1, read as the reverse complement.
ATGGAGGAAAAATGAAAGAATTTTATTGATAGTAGAGACAGAAGAGAGGATTACAACCTCGCTATTTGATCCAACATCATCGTCCTAGCATCAAAGCCCTCTTCACCTCATGAAAAGCAAGATCACCCAAAAATACAATGTTTTTTCTCAAAGAGAAACCAACAACACCTCCTTACAAATTACAAAATTCCAGCCTCCAGATCTCTCAGATGAGGGATCCATTTATACATAGTTGCATAGGGGTGAGTCAGCTTTTGGGTTTTTGATTAGTGTCATTCCACTGATAGTTCTTGGTTCCACTTGGATATTTCATTGACCTCTTACTCATCCCTAGGTGAATTTAGAGAGGCAAGTGTCATATGAGAAGTTTCTAGAAGATTCTCTGGGTTTCCACTTAGCAAACTGTCTCTGCCATTTGTCTACTCTTGCTTATCACACCCCACAGAAGGCTCTTTCAGTATGCATCACACCTGGCTAGTGTAGAATCCAATATGTATTGCACCTTGACCATGGAGTAGTCTTAATGGTCCAGTGTTGGCCAGTTCTAAGTGGTTTTTCAGGTGAAACTTTTGGGAAATGATGTAATCAGTTGACCATGATTCTTTAGGGTGTGAAACAAAATTTTAGGGGTTTAAGAGCGCTTGGATTATCGACATATATTATTGGGGTTGCAGTTCCCAAATATGTCTGTAATAGTTGCCCCCTAAAGCATGAGGTCGTAAATATTCTGATGTCGGGTGAAGTGCTTTATCATGAGGATCCGAGGTATTCGAACTCGAAGGTGACCTGTATAAAATACAATACAATACATCATCTTCATATTATTTTCATGATCTAGTTGAGACATGCATTCCCATGCTCAGCTTTATAAATTCATTTTCATGTACATAGGACAGATAATTGTCTATTGTTGCAGACTGGTGATTCTTGTAGAATCATCATCCCTTAGCTTGGATGATCATCTGTGCAGCTTTTGTTTACATTTGACGTCTTTATTTTCCTAAATATATCGCAGCCCGGATGGATGAAGCTAGATCCGGGGTCTTCAAACTCGTTCAATCTTTGCCCGATGTACAAGTCGATTCATGTGAAAAGATGTTCTGAAGCTGAACATGGAAAGACATTCCCTGATTACCAGCCAATGAGGTAAGTTGTTAATAGGCATGAGAGGTATCACCGATAACGATAATGACCCTTAAGGTACTACAGTACAATTTATGTGTTGTGAATATATGATCTGATTCTGAACACCACACAAAATCTTTCAGTCGAAGGCCAATAATGTAAACATGTTGCCAGAAGTGAGAAAGTTTCCATTGAGGCATGCAAGCTTCAAAGTACTGAAAGGGTTGTTCCTAAGTAAACTTCTTAGATAATGAACTGATGTTGACAAGAAGTGACCTATCGTAGGAGCACCTTAATGAATCCCACATCTACGACACGAAATGAAACAAATGATTTTCTGGAGGTGAAAACGATCTAATGATACAAGGTTCAGGAATGGTGCTCATGAAAAATGGAGGGTGAAGGTATTGCAGTGGATGAGGCATTAGTTGGGTGGTGAATTCTCTGAATGACTTCTCTTGAACATATCAGTAACACTGAGATGGATTGATAGCGTTAACCCCAAAAATGGATGGTACGGAGGACTAATGGTGATGTGATCAATGAATTGAATAACCCAACCCAACTCAATCATGGTGATGGAGTGAAAGTGTCATATTCAAGAGTGATCTGCTACCAATGATGTTCTTCAAGTTTCTATCCCTTTTTGCCCAGTCATTGCTAACCAGTACATCTTTCTTTTTATCAAGATTGAGGAGGATAACATAAGCTTGTTCTATAATTTTCCCTTCGGGCAAACCTGTGGCTATGTTTGGCAAGTCTAGTGACAGTGAAACTCGCTCTTGTCCGGATGAACAAGTTTGTCGCTATTGTTTTAACGTGTTTAATGATAAGGATAACTTAGTATTTTTCATGTTTAGAGAGTTTGAAAAGGGATGAAAAGGAAACTCCAACATTCCTTTTTTGTGGCATAATCCCTTAAGTCCAAAAAAGTATAAAATAATACGAAAGGGATGACTTTTCAATCGCTTTAGTGAGCTGAAAAAGACAAGCGCTCAATCTTTTTGTGGAATGATCCCCCAAGTCCAAAGAGATTAAAATGTAGAGGAGGGATGGCACTTCCCCTTACTTTAATGAGCTGGAAAGGCCAGTAGCTCGGCAATCTTTTCATATTTTACGAGTCTAAAAAGAGCTTAAAAGAGACTCATTTTTGAGGAACGAGTGATGTTTTCGGGTAGCAACTATTTCCAAGTAAGTTTGGAACTTCTCAAACATGGCAGTGCAAAGAAGGTGGCTAATAGAATCACTCAATGCAATTGTTCCTCAAAAGGGTAAACAATCAAGTAGAAGCGTATGATCGGCCAAAAGAATGGAGGTGATGGTAAGAGCACAACCAAGGCTAGAAAGGCTCATAGCATGGCAACCACAAAGGTTGTTTACTGAAGGTGGGTTCATTTTTTAATGAGCTTGAACCTTGTGTTAACATATGCTCAATGGAAGGTTTATTTTTTAACGAGCTTGAACCTTGCGGAAACATTTCTCATCCCAGTCATTTTAAAGATGTCTCTCATTAGTAGGTTCCTTTTTTAATGAGATTGCACCATGCGAAACTTTACTCATTGCCTTTTTATGTAGGCTGGAAATGGCCAAACTACAGAGCTAAGTACACTGAATGCTAAAGAACTACTGAGGCTAGGTAGGATAGTTTTATCTTTCGCGTTGATAAAACATTTCCTTTGCTTTGTCTACGCGCTGCTGACAAAGGTGAATGGTGGATCAAACCAATCACCTAACCTAGGAAGTTGAAACTAAGATGCTAAATGGCTAAACATGCTAAGAAATGAAACTGGTTGCTTTTCACTTTCATAAAAAGGTTTGCATGCCCCCACGTATTGAGAAGACAAGAATTTCCAGGTTAATTTATGGAAGTCTTTGCATTTAAGCAGGATTGTTTTGTTTGCAGAGCAGACAAAACACTTCCTTGGCTCTGTCCATCGAAATAGACAAACGTGAATGGTGTGAGCTTCCAATCACATAACTTGCGAGGAGATAAATGTTTCAGACTGATCCCATATCCTACATGGAAATGGTGTTTCAGACCGGTCATATAACCTACAAGGAAATCTGTTTTTTCAGCTGGGTTCATCTGTCGAAGTAGACCAGGGTGCATGTCCCCTAAGCTTCATTAGATTCACCTGACTACTCACAGTAATTAGGTGGATGAACTAAAGGTTGAAGAGACATTCTTGACACAAAGAGACCATTTAGGGATGATGTTTGACTCGTAGCTGTGTTTGAACTGGGAAATGAAAGCTGGTCGATAAGTTGCACCACTTTGCCTTCATGCGGGAAACACATCACTCGAAAGAGTGTGGAAACAATAACTCCCATGTTGTAAATGTACTCATGCCCAAGGAGTAGATTGTAATCTAGTGGCCCTTGGACTACCATCACATTCAAGTGAATGGTTTTCCTTTTCAAAGTTATAGGAAACTTCGGAAGGATCCCTAATGGTCAACTGGTTCCGTTGTTGAAGCCTGACAAATTTTGATTCTCAGGCAGAAGTGATGGCGAACCAAGTGCTTTCCAAGAAATTGAGGAAAAGATACTCACTGAAGCCCCTTCATCTATGATAGTGCCATACATGATCATTTTGTAAACTTGTACTATGATTCAGAATGGTACATTAGATGGAAGGCGGGGTCCTGCTAGTTGATTCCAATTGAAGGAAACGACTAGATTGCTTGGAGGGGGTACCGAATAAATGACTGGATGAAGCTCTTGAAATGGGGAACCTTCCTCATGTTGTAAAGGAATTTGTAGATTTTCCCCATGTTCATCAGACTCTGTGTTAACAAAAATAATTTGAATGGTGTCGTTCTCATTCTCTTTGGAAATTGTATCATCTGAAGGTGGACCTTTTGAGGGCAAGACTGGGTCGACTGCCATCTCGACTTGTTGACTTTGGTCCAGTATGGACTCAGAAGGTTTACCTTCAATGATAGGTGTTTCAACCGACAATTGAGTTATGACAGTCGGATTTTCAACTAGCATTGGACTTGGCAAGAGTTTCTTGTATCCAGGCAGAAGTCGTTGTGGTGAAGCATAATGGTTATCCAAGACGTTTTTGGCTTCATCCAGAAAAGTAAAACGGTGAAGGGCATGATCGCCTTCACACAACCTACATGGAAATCTGAACTTTCCTTTTTGTCCATTGACTTCATTTTCACTAGTTGATGGTGTGCTCTCAACATGATCGACAGAGGTTGATGACATCAGATGGTGCAAATGGGGAGACCATTCTCTCAAAATCTACAGAATGCAAGCACAATCTTGATGAAAGTGGTTTCCTTTGCAAATTATGCATGGAGATTTGGGTTTGGATGGTTCGGTGTGCGGATTTTTGCTGGATAATGCATGGTTTCCTCCTTGCTTGACTAACTTCTTCTTCTTCTTCTCCTTCCCTTTCTTCTTCTTCTGAGTTACTTGGTTTTTAGTATCACTATTTCCACCAAGTGAAGAGGAAGATGTAGAGGAGAAACAAACCAAGTAGAAGGTGAGGGGACAACTTCAGTATCATCTGGTTACTAATTCGATTGCCAAGGAATCACAGTGTTTTGAACGACAGAGGTTGAGAATAGCCATACCGGTAGGCCAATTGTGATTCCTGGAAGGGAAAAGGTAGCCATATATGGAGCACCAATATCTCCCCAAGAAGAGAAAGGACTAGGATTCCCCCCCAAGGGGAAATCCTTGATTGGTGGACTCCATTACCTCAACCTAAGACCAACTAAGGAACATGCATGTTATTCTGAATTAAATAAATTTTATGATGCTTTGACACAACTTTGCTTTTCAATTTTTAAGAGTCAAGAGAAAGCTAAAGATGACTCTAGTCGCCTTCGATTTTTAATGAGCCTCAAGCGACAAGTGCTCAGATGGACCTTTTCTTTTAAGGAGTCGAAAAGGAACAAAAGTGACTACTCTGGAAATCTAGACAGAGGGATTACCAAACCAATCGCAAAACTTCAAAATACACCTTGGTGGTAAATTAAAGAGAAATTACCAAGGACCTATGTACGGTAGTCAATCTTCCCGAATGTTGTGTTCAGTGGATTGCGATTGATAGGGCGATAGGCATGACTTCTTAAGGATAAAGGATATCAGCCTATTATGGTCTCCCAATATATACTCGATGGTACGGGGAGCACAAGTCCGTACTAGCACTTGTCATATCAAAGAGGAGGAATCACCCAACCTTCGAAACCAGAATACATCTCTAGTCTAGACCTCTAGATGTGTTGCGTTAGGTTCCAAAGCATTTTTATGTTCTTTGAGGTTTATTTTAGAGTTGATCTTGCTTAGACGTTTGTCTTTCAAGGTTCACTCCGTGATGTAGATGTAAAATTCTTAAATATACAATCTAAAATGATAAACAGTCGTTTGTTTTCTTTTAGCAATGAAAATCCTAGCTACTAAGGAAAGAAGAGTATGATTCTTTCAACAGAGAGCAAAGAGCACACACTAAATGCACTTTTCCTAAATCATTTTCCGCATGTAGTCTAAATGCAAATGCACATCCATGTATTTGTTTTTTCATTTCCTTAATGTGAGAATGCAAAAAACGAAAACTAAGTACAGATCTGAGCTATTTTCTTCAAAGCGACACTTCAACAATTTCTTTTCAAAAATGGAAGCAAGACTAAAATGACACTTTCAATTTCGAATGGAAAACTGCTTTCGACACCTCAAATATTGACAATTCAAATCAAATACAATGGCAAAAAGTACAATCGAGTATCTAGAAGAGGAAGACTTTATGACACTCTTTTCTTGACTCAAAATGACAGTTACAACACTTCTTTACATCAAAATGACAATTCAATTAAGCTACTTTTGACAAAGGAGGACTGTAAATGATGAAAAATACATGAAAAACTTTCACAAATCCTGATCAATGGAGGTTGAATAATGTAAAGGAAGAAGGCTTCAACAATGATATACTGATCATAAGTAGCAAAACCACTGAATAGAGTTGAAAACAAGGAGGAAAAAACAAAATTCTAGAGAGAGAAACAATATCATTCAGTCATCACACCTGTCCTTAAGGGAAACAAGGATGCATCTCACCTGCAACACACAGGAGGTGCGACGCATATAGGATGCCAAGTATAGACAGTGTGATGGACCAGGGAACAAAACGGAATTTGGTTTTTGCTCAAAATTTGTAGCTAACTTCAGTGATTTACGCTGAGCTATGATAGAAAGTAAGAAGAAAGTACAGGGGTATGATCTTATCAGGTTATTGAGCTACCACAAGGGCACTTAGGATATTTGCAAGTCAGATGTTCCGTTCATAAACCAACTCGGAGATTGATTGAAGTAGCGTTGATCTACTTTGGACTTGCATAGCAAGGGCAGTTTAAAGGCTAGCTGGCCTAACTTTAGGCTTCGTCTGTAGTTTATAAAGCAAACAACAATAAAAAACAAACAATTCCACTAAGACGGGTAACTATCTTAGAAACAAACAATTCAAAGCACTTCGATATTTCTTTTATGTATGATAGATAAGAGAGAAGAAAAGAGGACCAACATGTATCTTCCGTTTGGCTCCTTGCTTATTTCCTCTCTCCCTTGATAAAGTTTTCCACTCCTCTCCTACTTGTCTGACTTTAGAGAATACCTATATAGGTAAAGCAACAATACACCATCAAAGCATATCAATCTATGATATCATAAACAATGCAGAATTAGAAATACATTGACCATACAATTGCATCTAAAAATAACAAGATTCATAAATACACGACTATATGGAGGAAAACTCAAAGAACTTTATTGATAGTAGAGATAGAAGAGAGGATTACAACCCAGTTGTCTAATTCAGCATCATCCTCCCAGGATCAAAGCCCTCTTCACCTCATGAAAACCAAGATCACCCAACAATACAATGTTTCCTCTCAAAGAGAAACCAACGTCACTTCCTTACAAATTACAAAATTCCAGCCTCCAAATCTCTCAGATGAGGGATCCGTTTATAGATATTTGTAGAGGGGTGAGTCAACTTCTAGGTTTTTTATTAGTGTCATTCCACTGATAGTTATTGGTTCCACTTGGAGATTTCATTGATCTCTTACTCATCCCTGGGCGAATTCAGAGAGGCAAGTGTCATATAAGAAGTTTCTAGAAGATTCTCTGGGTTTCCACTTAGCAAACTGTCTCTGCCATTTGTCTACTCTTGCTCATTGCACCCCACAGAAGGCTTATTCAGTATGCATCACACTTGGCTAGTGTAGTAGCTAGTATGCACTGCACCTCGACCATGGAGCAGTTTGTATGATCTAGTTTTGGCCAGTTCTAAGTGGTTTTTGAGGTGGAACTTTTGGGAAATGATGTAATCAGTTGACCATGATTCTTTAGGGTGTAAAACAACACTTTTAGGGGTTTAAGAGCCCTTGGTTTATCGACATATGTGATTGTGGTTGCAGCACCCAAATATGTCTATAACACTCGGTTATTATTTTTCCTTTATTAACTTTATTACATGGACTTTTAACCTGGGGCTGTTTCAAACCCATCCTCCTTAGGGTAACACTGTCCTTGGTGTTCAATGACATCTACAATGAGTAAGACTACTAAAAACCAAATGTGCTACCCATGTAGCTTTATAACTTAACTTGTTGCAGTATTTATGATAAAAAACCTAATGAGAAGCAAAATAACATGAAAAACATAACAACATGACAACCATATCATTTATTAGAGCTTTATAACACAATTCATTGCAATATTTACAATGAAAACCATATATAAATATGTAAATATACAAAAAATTGTTTTCCTCCACCGACAAACAGTGAAGGATACATAGCCCCCATCTGGTCATCCATCTCCCATATATCTTCATCGAGACCAAAGTGCTTCCACTGCAGTTTAACTTGCTTGGTTTCTTTGTTCCAAAACATGAGAATTTTTCTCTACAACATGCATTGAGGTTCCCTCTTGAACTCTCCTTCTGGTTCCACCTACAATACAAACCAGTCAATCACATGATCAATATCTTTAACATACTTCTTAAGTAATGACACAAGGAAAACATCATGGAATTTCATTGTCAACAACATTCCAAGTCTGTAGCCCATTGGCTCAATCCTCTTAAGGAACTCGGCAGGCCTGCAATACCGAGGTGCTAGCTTCGCACATGAACCAATTCTCAAGGAGATATTTTTTGGCTTGATGCACAAATACACATGTTACCCAACCTGAAAGTTGCTAAATGCCATGTGTTGATCTGCATAACTTTTATTCCTGTCCTATGTTTCTTTTAGGTTCTTATTGATAACCTGCATTTCATGTTCCATCTCTACCAACACGTTTGGTCCTATCAATACCCTATTCTCTGGATCACTCCAACTAATAGGAGTATTACAAATCCACCCATAAGGTTCCTCAAATAGACACATCCTCAGTGACTCCTGATAACCATTGCTGTATGCAAACTCAATTAGTGGAAGATACTCTTCCCATTTTCATTATTGATGCATAACACATCCTCAACATGTGCTCCAAAATCCTTTTGACCCTCTCTATCTGTCCATATATCTATGGATGATAAGTTGTACTAAAGACCAACTTTATCCCCAAACTTGCATATAATTCCTGCCAAAATATAGAGGTGAAATTAACATCCCTTTATGACACAATATTCTTGGGTACTCCGTGAAACCTCACTACATCTCTGATGAATACCTCTTCTACATCATTAGTTGAATACGTATACTTCACTAGAATGAAGTGCACTATCTTAGTCAACCATTCAACCACAACCATAATAAAATCATTTATTTTGGTTGTCCACAACAAACCTATAATGAAATCCATGTAAATGAATTCCCGTTTCCACTCTAGAATTAGAATTTGTTGTAGTAATTCACCTGGATGCTCACACTCTACTTTTAGTTGTTGACGATCGAAGAATCTAGCAATAATTTCTACCATTGCCTTCTTCCAATTCAGCCAATAATAGAACTTCTTCATCTTTGTCAATGTATTATGATATCCTGGGTGACCTGAACATGGAATAACATGAAAGTCCCTGAAGATAAACTTCTTGACCTCATTGTTGTCCAAGACATAGATCCTATCCTTAAATCTAACCAACCATCCACTATGAGATGAGAGTACACATCTTGGTCACTTATATATTGTTCTAACCTATGCCTAATCTCCCTATAATTGTCATCATGCTAACCTACCTATAAGGTATGATCTTGTAGATTTGTTCCAGATGAATTCATAACTATAATGTGATTTACCTGTACTCTTATGCTAAGAGAATCTACAACCCTGTTCTCTTTCTCTTTAATGCACCTAATATCAAATTCAAACTCACTGATCATGGCCAATGACCTAGATTGTCTGGCATTCATATTTTATTGATCAAACAAATATCTCAATCCACTATGATAACTCATCAATGAAAACCTCCTGCCAAGAAGATAATGCCTCCACATCTTCAATTCATGGATTACCGCTACCAACTCAAGATCATGTGTAACATAATTCTTCTTGTGCTCATTTAGTTTCCTTGATTCATAACACACTACCTATCCTTCCTGCATTAGGACTCCACCAATTCCCTTCTTCAAGAATCTATGCAAACCATGGACTCTTTGTCTAAATCTACATTCTTTAGAAGTGGAGCATTTATAAGCAACTGCTTCAACTCCTCAAAACTTACTACACATTCTTATCTCCATTTAAATTTCTTGCCTTTCCTTTTAAAAGATGTAGTAGTATAAGAAATTTGTGATAATTGTTTAATGAACCTCTTGTAATAACGTACTAGCCCGATAAATTACCTTACCTCGTCTACATTCTAGGAGTTGCCCATTGTATAATGGCTTTTATCTTTTCCAGATCCACTATTATGCCTTCCTTCAAGACAACATTCCCCTAACATTGTACCTCTATCTAAAAGAAACTACTTTTTCTAAGCTTCGCATATAGTTGATGCTCTCTTAGAAATCTCAATAATATTGTTAAGTTTTCATCATGCTCTTCTTCATTCTTAGAATATATCAATATATCATTAATGAACAAAAGAACAAAATTGTGTAGATAAGGACACAATACACTATTCATCAATCACATAAATGTATCTGGAGAATTAGTCAAACTCATAATGCCCATAGCTAGTCTAGAAAGTAGTCTTGGAGATGTCCTCTTCTCTAATGCATACTTGGTGGTATCCTGATCTCAAATAAATAGTTGAGAACACTGTTAATCCCTTCAACTGGTCAAACAAGTAACTAATCCTTGGCAACAAATATTTTTGCTTGATGATTACCTTGTTCAACTACCTGTCAAAAATACACAATCTAAGATTACCATCCTTCTTCTTCACAAATAAAAATAGTGAACCCCAAGACAATACACTTGGCATGATGTATCCCTTGTTACGAATTTACTTCCACTGCAACTTCAATTCCACTAACTTAGGTGTGCTCATCCTCTATGCTGCCTTTCATGGTGGTATTCCCCTGATGCCATCTCAATTAAAAATCCCACTTCCCTATGAGGGAGAAAATCTATAACCTTTGTAGGAAATACATCTTGAAGGTGTTGTATAAATGGGTACCTCTTCAATATTTCTCCATCCTCGGCATCCTTATCTTTATCACTATAAATATGTACTATAAACAACACACACCCTTTCCTGTGACTGCATTTTTCCTGTATAGCTATCACCATTTAAATTAATGTTTCCTTCTTCTGACCCTATAATATACTTTGCTCTCTATTTCCATATAAACACTCAATAGCATTTTCATAACAATCCACCTTGGTCCTATGAAGATAAAGCCAGTCCATACCCAACGACATAATTTATGATCCCAATGGAAGCATATTTAAATACGTTGATGTAGGCATACCATTAAACGGAAACGCACAAGCTCTTACCCAATCATAAACTCTTTTCTTAGTACCTATATCCAACTGCACTAACCAAGATTCTCCACATACTTCTTTATTCAAACCACACCCATCCACCAGGTTAATATTAACATAACTATAATTAGATCAAGGGTCAATCAAAATAGAAACTACTTGATCTCAAATATTACCGTCGATCTTGATAATAAATTTATGATGATCTGCATGCTTATTATCCAATGTTGCATAGATATGAGGAATTCTCTATCAAACACCCCTAAATGTTGGTTCTTCCTAAGCACTATAGATCTCAGGTCTACCTCCTTAATGTTGTGGACAATATATCATGTGATGATATTTTCCATAAGTACAAAATTGTAAAGGCTTGCTGCCATCAACCTTGTTATGTTCCTCAAAATGAAATCCTTTCCTTTTGTCATATGCATTGAAATTATTAGGCAGCATTGCATTCTCTTTCTTACCTACGTCCTGAGGTCATATTCACTTCTTATCCCGTTTTTTTTAATCTTCTCATTAATTTTCTAATCTTGAATAGTCGTATATCTATGCTGTGATTTATCATAATAGTGCTTTAGCTTTTTGATGCCTTCCGCCAATTATGTAGGTTGATCAAACTCAAACTTATGTTTGAACGCTACCAGAAACCCTCTAATTTTTCTTTGAATCTTAGATGTCTCCTCCTTCAAATAAGCCACGTATCTCAACAACTTAAAGAATATACTAGTTTACTCATTGGCCATGGATCACATCTTCAAGACAAAAATTAATTTTCCCTATCATCATAGTATCTCTTTGATAGATACTGCTTCCAGAAAAGTTTCTCAAACTTCAACTCAACCCCTCTTCCCAAATTCCCCTAACATTTTTTATATCTTCCCAGCAAATATCTACTTTACCTTTAAGAACAAACTTAGCTATTTTGGCCTACATGTTCTCTGAGTGATCATGTAATATGAAGAACTTATTCAACCCAAGCAACCAAGCTTCTACGTCCTATGAATTCTTGATTTCTCCCTCAAATTTAGGTGGATTTTATTTCTTTGAACCATCGATTAAATATCCCTTTTCACTCCTCCTATAAGGATGAGAATGATGATGACCATGTTACCTGTTAGTCTTAGTATTTGCAGCCTTCCACGAATGGTAAAACATGCTCTTACGAGGTGGTCTTGCAGTGTCAAAGTCAAATTTTTGTCATTTTAGTGAGTCTTCAAGTAAAAATTTGGTCACTGAGTATTAGGTCTAGGATTTGTTTTCACTCCTTCGAAAGTCTTCCAAGTATTGTCCATATCACCATTCGGCTAATTGTACCATCATTCAAAGAGTTGTCATCATTATTTCAAGTTCCAATGGGTCATTTTACACCTTTATTGTGCTTCAGTTGTGCAGTCAACCTTTGAAGGTCTTTCTCAACTCCTAAAACTTCTATCCTTATGCTCATACACCTTCCCCTATCCTTAATATACCTTCTTAAATACTTCCCATCACTTATATCCCTCAAATTCATCATTTTCTCACAAACCTTAGCATATTGCTACAATTTGACACTTTTCTAGGTCAAGCCTGTGTTTTTCCCTTTTAGACCCCTTCCTCTCACTCAATTCTTGAAATTATAATTTTCCCTACTTCCTAATATCCCTCCCTACTTCCCAAACTTTTCTCAATAAATTATAAGCCCCTCATCCCTTTCATTTCCCTTCAATTTTACAAATCTCCTATTCCACACATCGAGATAGGTTTTACTCAAATGATGTTTCTGAGAAAGAAAAGATGAATTTGACAAAATTGAGAGAGGTTTTTGTCCATCATAGACTCAAGAAGAAAAAATCCTTCAGTTTTTACACAAGCCTCATGGTTTGGGAGAAATGTCCAAACAATCATTGCCACAAGAGAGTTGTTGCCCTTCTGGAGTGACCTTGGAAAAATCAATATTTCGCCTATTTGGAGTGCCCAAATGACTTGCTTGATGAGTCAAGTGATAAGTAGACACAATGATCTTGCCAATGAGATATCATGAGCTCAATTTGGAGTTGAGAAAGACCTTCAAAGGTTGACTGCAACATCACTCTGCATTTTGGTAGCCTCATTCTGCACATTTTGACCAGTCTTGCGAGATTGAGATTTTGACAGGTCGAATGAGCTCCAAAGTGAAAATTTAAAGATGTTCTGGAAAGTAGACTTGAAAATATTTCCAATGAGCTATCCTAGGTCCAATTGAGACATCAGGAAGGCAGTCAAAAGTTTTCTGAAAGTGGCAATTCATTTTTGGAGACCAGAGCTGCTCTTTTGACCCAACGTTATGCTTTTGGCCGATTTTCCCAGTGCAAATTTACACAGGCGCTACACTTTTGACCTGGCGCTGCACCTCCGAGCGTTGGTTCTACACTTTTGGTAGGAGATCCCAAAAACCTTCAAACCCTCAAACAAATTCCAAATTTCTCTTGCCCTCCATCATTAAAAGTAAGTGGCCTTCTCTCACTTTGTTTTGATTTGCAAAGCTAAATTATAAGCGTCATTTTCTATGATTAATATGAAACCCTAAAATATCCCTAATGATGCCAAAACCCTAAATCCTCACTATTCATCCTATCACCTAGCCCTATAGTTATAAAATTCCCTTATCCCTATTCCCTTATCACCCTATCCCTTTTTCCCTTTACCACTATTCCATATCATTCACATTTCCCTTTGTCCCTCTTTCCCAATAGCAAATTCTCAAGCAAACAATCCCTCCCTCTCATTTTTTACTCCCTCATTCATTTTAACCCATAAATCCATTTCCCATCCCCTCACTCCTAAAACACTCTCTCTCATTCCCTTCATACAACCTCCATCATTGCAAACATGGAACAAGAAGACCGAGACAATGAGGAAGAGAACACAAGCAGTGACACTTCAGCAGATAGAGCCAGACAACAGAGGAAACCACAAAAGGGAGGAGGATAGCCTTAGGATTTTGGCTGAATATTCCTTGGCTCATCAGAGCACATGTTGATGATGCTTCTCGCCAGTTTTGCACAAATTTGGAGAAAATTTTGTCATTTGCAAATTTTGGATTTTAATAGACAGGAAAACTACTTAAAAGCGTAGCACCACTGGTGCTACGCTTTTCCTAGGGGCACCCAATGAAGAAATGTTTTGAATTTGTGGATTAAAAGTGATGAGGACATGCACCCTAGAAAGTTTCAAATTTTTTGTGGTATAACTGGTCCACCAAAATGTCAAAAAACACTCTAAAAATGACCTTTCTGCCACTTTTTGGACACACTGAGTCAGTCTTGGGAGAATCAAGTTTTGAGGGATCAAATGAGATTCAAATGTAGAAATTCTAGGGGTTTTGGAAACTAGACTTGCATACCTTTCCAATGAGCTATCATGGGCTCAATTTGGATGCAAGGAAGGCTGTAGGTTTTAACCCCGTACAGAAATTACCTGCATACGAATTCTAAATCACAGGAAAAATAAAAATGCAAGAGCATAACACATAAAACACATATACACAGAGATTTCCCACTG
>APFE030316615.1:0-18884 GCA_000404065.3 Pinus taeda | reverse complement strand
TTTAAATTTAATAGCTCTTGAGTTGTAGTGTCAATCAAAATTTTCAGGTTGGATCATAATTAAGTACTCAATGTTGTTTTGGGTCCAATTTGGAGAAAAGGAGGAGATCTTAGTGACAATGGAATGATCAGGCTTTCTAGAAAGGAGCTATGCTATACTTTTCGACATACAAGCCATTAATTCTAGTGGAGGAGATATAGAAAAGCCTTTAATAAGGACCTTTCCAAGATCAATTTGGAGGAAAATCCATTTTCAAAGCTTAAACATAGTTCTAGATTCAAACAAGACTAGTCATTTTTCAAAACAATTATTAATTCCCAAGAAATTGGAGCCAAGCTGACATGTTAACCATTTATTCTTCTACTAGACAAGGAAGCATTTATGAAATGTCCTTGGCCCTTTGATCCAGTATTTGATGTAAATCTCTTGATTAAAAATGTAATAAGAGATGCAGTTTATATTAAGGAAAAGGGAAAAGTAGAGGGCTAGTTAATAATTATATCTAAAAAACTCTCAATAGAATCCTAACATATTTGAAATGGAAAAGGATAACTCCATGGTTATTTTTTTTTTTAGAAACTTTGCTAATTTCCATGATTGAAGCATGTATTCATGCATTGAAGGAAGCTCACAAATGCTTTTGATATTGGTTGAAGCAAAGAAAATGTGCAAAGTTACACTCACATAGAGGTATGGAAAAAACGTATGTGGAGCTTGTTGTCCCAAACTCCAAACAAACAATGGACAAAAGGTGAAAAAACCAAGTCAAAATGCATGTGTAGCTTTTGTCATGTAGAGGTAGGTGTTTACTCCACACTCTATAGCAAAGGCCTTGCGCTGCAAGTGACACAAAGTTTTGCATGCAAAACTATGGATTAAAAGGAGTGGAGCTTGATGCTACATGTCCACTATACCCCACTTTTTGTATGAGTTACAGGAGATAAAAATAATGAGATATGAGAGATATAAAGTAGATACTATTGTTATTCAAATTTAATAAAAAATATTACTATGTCTTACCCGACATAAAAGAAACATCTTCCATAAAATATTTTCTCCATGAACCTGATTTAAAATGAATCTCTTCCATTGATGCACCCATCTGCAAATAGAAATGATGTTGATGGGCCAATTTCAATTTAGAAAATTTACAATTAGTTTCAATTGTAAGATCTCCTATTTTCAGTTCAAATTTCAGTTACAAGAAGTGAAACAGGAGTCGATCAATCGCGATTAATCATGAGTCAGAATCTGCTCACTCTCCAAACGATCTGATCTAAATATTTGCGAGTCAAACTCACGTTGCCAAAGTTTAAATCATGGTCAATGCAAGTTTGACTTGAGACTTTCAGATTAAAGCAGATTCCTGCGATTGATTCCAATTTATTCAATTTTCAGCCTTGACTCGACGAGCATGAGTTTTTCAAGTTTAGGTATTCCGCATTTTTAAAAACTAAACTTCAGTCATTCCAAAATTTATTTCTCATTTCTCAAGCCCAAAACTCATACGTCGATACGTTCAATAATCAATCACTACTCATTATTACACAGTCTAGACTCAATATCGGGGAACCGCCAAGGTGAGCCTATGTCTAGACTCCATATTGGGCAGTCTCCAATGTGTGCTCTATCCATACTCCATATCGACCCTCGAGCAATAGCGCGTCACCTTTAGCATGTGTTACCTTTAGGCTTAGCCACTTTGCTATTCAACAATCGAGGTACATTGGCACTTGGCTTAAAAAATAGGTATATTACTATAATGAAGTTTCAATGTTGTTTTCAATGGAAAGTTTCAAGTTTCACTGTTCGGCAATTGAATGTTCGGCGTAATCCTTTGGTTATGACTTTTCAACCCTATTACTGGGGCTTAAATAGATTTTAAAAATTCACTAAGAAATGGTTTCATACCAACCATCGACCAAGTCATCAAGAATTCCTTCCTTGGTCGATGTCTTGCTGACTTCATAGGCTTTAACCATGCATTCACAACTTTGGGTATTTTTGTTCTTCCAGAATTTGATATTGATGTATTGGTTCAATTGTCTTATGCTAAACGAAATTGCAAATTCAATATTACAATGAAATATATGTCGATAATATTTCCTTTAGGTAGCATTTCCTCATATATACCTAATTGTGTTTCAAGGTCATAATGATATATTAGGTTGAAATGTGCTTGTGTTGTTGGACAGACTCCTTTTTTATCCTAAACAAAACCTCATATCCTTTAAAACCAACCATCTTTTTTGCGAAGTTATATATGGTATTTTTAATTTTAATTTTTTATTGTATTTTACAGGAGCCAAATTAAATAGAAGGCACAACTCCAAATCTAAACAGACGCCGCAATTTAAACACAAGTCCAAAACAACAACAATGTCGAGGGAGAAGGACTTTGCTTGGGCTTATTTTGACAAGATTCTTGGAGACCCTAAGCTCCTTTGTAAATTTTTCAAAGCGAAATGTAGTGAAGGCACTTATAGATTCAAGTACCACCTTGCACAAATACCTAGCCATGATATAGGTCTCTGCAAAAACATTGACGAAAATGTCAAACACCAAGAAACCTTGGCCATTGATATGTTGAGTCAGCATAATGCAAAGAAAGAAAAGCAAAAAAAATAAATAGGAACTCCTGGAGTTGACAATTTTTCTTCCACTACCCCATTGTCATCTCCCTCTGTTGAATCCTCAATGCAGTTCCCAAGTTTCCCACACATGCCTTCAAGTCCAAGTCAAACTTAAGGCGAAATGAATCCTCCTGAATTCAACATTGGATATGGAAACATAAACACATTTTTTTCTCCCCGCACAAAACCCAATTCCTGACCTACCTTCGATACCACTAGTTGGAAAAAAAAAAAAATCCATAGTCAGGCAAGGAAGGCAATTGCTAACTTTTGGTACTATTCTAACATACCTTTCCACTGTACCATAAGTCCTTATTGGCAAGTTATGATTGATGCAGTTGTTTTTGCAAGTCCAGGGTTCAAAGCTACTTCATTAGAGAGCATTGGGACAAATTTGCTATTAGAAAGTGTTGAAGATGCCATGCTTATGCTATCTAAGTTGTGTTCATCATGGGTAGAAACAGGGTGCACGATCATTAGTGATGGATGGACAAATCAGAGGAATAGAACTTTAATAAATATCATTGTATCTTGTCTAGTAGGTACAATGTTTCTCAAATCAGTGGATGCCTCAGACAAGGTTAATACTACACAACTTATTTGTGAAATGATGGAGGAAGTCATTCAAGAAGTGGGAGAAGAACATGTTGTAAAAATTGTCACTGAAAATGCAGCTAATTATATGGCTACTGGTAGACTTTTTGAGATTAGGCACCCCACTATTTCTTGGACCTATTTTGTTGCCCATTGCATAGATTTAATGCTTGAGGACATTCGTAAGCTTCATTGGATACATGAGGTTGTGGAGAAGGAAAAATCCATGAGGTTGTTCTATTCCCAGGTTTATCAGTTCGTGCCTCATGGTGGAACTGTGGGTCTTGTTGTTCCTTGGCCCCTATAACTGTTCTTGCAAGTCATATCACTTTTCCAATGATGCCACACCTTTTGTGATAACACGGCCTTTCATGTTACTAGCTTTCGTTTGCAGAGAGTGCTCGTGCTCATCATCGTCTATTGTTGCATCCTTGAAGATGTTAGCATTAGCCATGAAATGCAATATCTTTTTATCATCATTAAACACGAATAAGTTAGTTATGTTTTCCGAGATAGATGGTTTGTACAAAATTTCAATGGTAAATCTATCACTAATTAGTGACATTCTCAAGGCTGTATTCGAAAGTGCATTAGCAGTTTTGTTACACGTACGTGATACGTCAATGATATTAAATGCTTGGAAGTTTGGGATTAGTTGCCATACCTCTTGTTGGTAACTTTTGAGATGCGTGATAAATAGTGAATGGTGTTATGTACCTATTGTACCACTATCTTTGAATCACCTACCACTTTCAGTATGACCACGTTGAGGTTGATGGCTTTCTGCAAGCCCAACATGAGTGCTTCATATTTTGCTACATTATTCGTGCACTCGAACTCCAAGCGACTTGACACCCAGCTCCTGAGTCATCCTGTGTCTTTGATCCATCAAAGTACATGGTCCACGTCATATGTACATAGACCGCTTGATGTGCTAGTACTGCTGCTACTAACGTTGTTGCTACTACTGCTACTATTGGTACAATGTGTTGTACAAGTTTCATTACCATAAATTGGGAAAGGAAGGAGTCCCAACTGCACGTCTGGTGGGGTTGGAGCTGGCCATGCAGGATAACACCCCAATGTTGTCTCAAGGAGGAAATTACTAAACATGAGTTCTGCGAAGGCCAATGGTTCATTCTCGCCATTGATGGGAGTGACATTTTGTTTCATGTACCTCTTGGATTCTACCCAAATCTGGTTGCACTTTCCCTTGTACGGAAGCCACATGTGAGACCAGCCTATAGAAAAATATCCATCTAGCTTGTTGGACCAGTGTCTGCTGAGTAACAAACCATATGCTTTTGGTATGTCCACAACAACTATGTTGATGCATTGGTGGACTTTACTATCATGGGATAGTCAAATGATTATGACTCGCAGTTCACCAATGGTTGGTATCAATGTTCGATCAAGTTGGATGATTCGCGCGGATGTCTCGGTCCATTATGCATTGATCTACTTAGCAATGGAAAGCGTCATGATGTTGGTTGTCGCGCTAGAATCAACCAAGTAGTTGTGAACATTTCAGTTGAAAACTTCAAATGAAAGTAGGAATGGAGGGAAACCTGAGTCTACTTCTTCCATACGGAGTGTATTGAGCATTATGGAAAGTGATCCGGGAGGTGTGCTTGCTCCCTTGATGGTAGAGGTTGCACTGTCTATTGCGGTCTGTCCCAATGCGCGCAGCAGGATATCTCGCTGACTCTGGATCTCAACCAACTCGAACAAGCTAATGTTCACCCGAGTTTTCTTCATGTCATCAACAATGTTGTAATCCAGATGTGGTAGACTCACTAAGTTATTCGGGGTAAAACAAGTGTTCGTGTTGTCCGGCGGAGTCTTTTGCAGCTTGCTGCTCATGGATGTTCTTTTGTCAGCGGCTGTCTTCCCGAACTTGCTTTATGTTTTCTTCTTTGGGGCAGTCATTGGATCGGTCTTCCTTATCAGCAGTCTAATCTTTTCTTGCATCTCCCCAGGTGTGGGGGGAGCCCCTTTACTCCTAAGATTGTAATGATCAGTTTGCTTTCAGGGCTTCTTCTCGCTGTTAATCTTTGACATCGTTTGCGAGCACTAATACGCATTCACTAAATGCCAGAGCTTGATGGCTCATCAGGTGCAACCTCTTCGTCATTGTTAGTTTCTTCTGGTTGCTACTGCATATTTCTTCCCACATTGAGTGTACAACTGTAGAAAGCATTTGTAACTCACTTCGAGCCCAAACAAGAGTTCTCGGGATGATGTTCTTCGTGGAAAGAATAGAATTTCAGATTTGCACACTGTTCGAGCTGGAACACAGGCTTCTGCGCAGTTTTTGAAACGAACTGGTTGGTGCTTGATGAGCTGCTTGCCTATATCTGCCTAGGCGGGTGACTACTTGCAAATTTGTTTGTTTTACATTGTTTGAGTTCGCACGTTTCAGTGGTCAAGATCTTGACAAGATGAGTGAGGGTCTCAATATAAGTTGCTTCCTTGCCTCTACCCTTGCTCACCATTTCTTGGGGCTTTCTGCTCACATCCTTGGATTCCTTTGTCGATTCTTCATCCTTGATGACTCCAACCGCACGCAGGTCTTTCTCAACAATGATAGCCTCTTCACAATTTTCCAACAGTGTTGGTTTCACAGCTCGCTTGATGAACTGTGCAACGCTAGTTGGCAATGTTGATGTGTAGTAACCAGTGGTGACAAAGTCATGAGGTTTAGTGTATGTTGTGAACTTGTTCAATATACATGTAAATCTCTGAATGAAATCTTTCACTTTCTCTTTTCCCTCCATCTTGAGGCTTCCCAACTCTTTGAGTAGCATGGCTAGGGTCTTGTCATCAGCAAACTTCTCAAGGAACATGTATTTAAATGCAACCCAATTCTATATAGAGTTTGATGGAAGGTTGTGATACCAAGTAGTTTCACAACCATCCAAGGTACATGGGAACAATCTTCATGCTACATCATCATAACGTACCTCAAGGGTCTACAGTTGTAGGTATAAGTTGTCTAAGTGGTCTTCCACCTTCACCATGTTGTTAGGGTCAAACTTGATGTTCATTCTCTCTGCTTGCCTCAGCATCTTGTGCAGAACAGCCGGGAGAGCCAATGGTCCCTAAGTCATCCATTCAAGATTTGGGTCAACCATATCTTCTTCTTCTTTGTTCTCTTCCCCTCTTTCGGAATCTAATGGTTCTGGCTCAGAGTCTGTCGGTTCGTCTCTGCCTCCACCTCCTCCACTGCCTTCCCCTCTGCCTCCTATACCGGAGTTCAATCCCAAGATCACAAGAGTGTCTTGTTTGCCTTGCTAGAAGATCAGAGGTTCTTCTCCATATTCAATAACTTCTTCTAGACCTTCAAGTGTGGCAAGGACTGCTTCTTCCACCGATGATACAAAAAATCATGGGGAGTGGATTTTGGGTTCCTAGATGCACGTGGAAGATGTTGTTTGTCTGGGATTAGTCCGACTACTTTCGCGAACTGGCGAGTGATGGGATGGATGGAGCGAAGTTGATGATATGGAATCTCGTGTTCAATTCTGGGAGGTGAGGAGTAACCAACTGTAGAGCCACATGTAGGTGAGAGGGAGTGCGAGTCACTGCCTTGACCAGATGGTTAATGAATGAGTGTGAGGGGAATTTAAGCCATATACAAATGGAGGCCCTCCTTCTAGCGCCAGAAATGTTAACGATGCTAGACCCACCAACATTTAGGGGATCACCCCAGTATGAAGTCCCAATGAGACCTCACACCTTTTGGTGTGGGATTCCCATCTGGTATGATGGCCCAATTGCCATTGTCTTAAGGATTTGCCTCAACTCTTGCTTGTCAGCATAGGAGAGTGGTTTGCTTTGTCTTCGAGAAGTGAGGTTCATGTGCCTGGTGAGTGTAAGTGTCACTTGTGCCAATGGTTCTTTCATTGTAGAGGGAGAGGATGGGAGTGAGTCCCAAGTTGGTTGGGATGAAGTCCCAACTCATCTAGGAACACACAACACAACAGGACATGCACAGCTTTTGGAGGAGCAGTCCACAAAGATGCGGCAGTCATAACACACAAGGTGAGATAACACGTACAGCACTCAACAGATGAATCTGAACGAGTGCAATGGTTGTTAAAGCAAGTTTTATGTGAAAGGTTTGTCTGGTGTTCGAGTGAGTAGTCTACATGGGGAGACATCATTAACAACATATACAACACATTTCCATTAATAAATTATGTATTACAACAAGTGAAATAGTTCATATGTAGAACACAGGTTAAAGCAACATGCATCACAAGTGTTAAAGATTAGTCTTACAACAATTACAATACATGTGCGAAAACGTGTTGGCCTATTAGCGGGCTTCTGAATTAAGTGAAAGTTCCAAGACACATAGTTACACCATACATCACTAACCTTGAGTGCGGAGCGTTGGAGCCACTATTTACTCCTTGAAGAAAAGATTACAGACTCTCTTAGCTATGTGGGAGGAGCTGAGGTGAAAATTCCTTTCATGTACAAATGAGGGGGGTATTTATAGATAAGTGTGAAACTGACCCTTGTGGCTATTCGATTACCCTCATGACTATTTGACTTCCATGACTTTTCAAATTTACATGACTCTTTGTACAAAAAGTGGGTCTCTTGGACTTCCACCTTACATTACATTGGTTGACAACATAGCCCATAGTAGAGATGTGGGTGACATAACTCATGACATGACAGTGCTAGTACATTCATGCTGCTGCTCGAGTGTATGTCAAGCTACAGTGTTGTTGGGTGATGGATTCCTTCATGGTGTATCATAGCTTCACCTCCGCATGGTGAAGTGTGCGGAGTCTTCGATGGTCTTTGGTTCACTTGATGAATCTTTGGCATGTTGTTCCTTGCTTGCATGTTGGGAAGCTTAACAGGCTCATCTGTTTGCGAAGGTGCATGTTCGTCCGTTCATGAGCACATCCCTTCGCATGCATCGTTTGCTCATTTATTGGTGAAATTTTCCTTCTGCATGTGCTCCCTTCGTTCATCCCATTTGTCGTCACACCATGTTTGTTAGTGTACCTGTACCTACAGTCACTCATGACGAGACGACATCAAAACCAAAACCTCCTAGTCTACTATAACACATGATCATTTCGAATGCAGGTGACCAGGAGAGGCAGCAAGGTTGCGAAGCGAGATAATGGCTGTAGGAACTGCTAATGAAAATCACGCAAGAGTCACTATGTGATGGAGATGGGCAATCCAAGTCGACAGTGACTGTCTACGAGGTCTAGCTTGGCTGGAAGGAAAAATTGCGCAAATTTTGAGAAGGACAGTCCGGGCTATAGGAAGGCAAGGTAGGAAAGATCTACATAGTTTCTGGAACGAGCGGGCAGTAGGGGCTGGAAGGCCAAATTTGTGCAATTTTCTGGAGGAATGTGTCAGGCTTCAAGAAGAGTCAACAAGCAGAGATTGCGTAGTTTCTGGGAGGAACTGCCCGGGAGCCTGGCAGCAAAACTGTGAAATTCCAAAAGGGAACTCGTAGTTGGCTGTTGGGGTCACTACAGCCAAAAATACACAATTTTCAGAGGGAACTGGCAGTTGGTTGCTGGGGTCACTAGCAGCAGAAGCTGCACAATTCCTGGAGGGAACTGGCAGTCCGTTGCTAGGATCTCATGGCAAGGGAAATTGCATTGAGCCAGGAGGTCAGCCTGCTGATAATATTTGTGCAATTTCTAAGCTAAGAGGATTGTTGGGCAACAGAAGGCTTTCTCATGAAAACTACGCAATTTTTTAGATGTGCAGTCGGTCGACTATCGGGATGACTGACTGAGAAAACTACGTAATTTTCTAATGGAGACAGGGACGAGCACTTGGTGTCTATCTGGCCTTTCTGCACAATTTCCTCAGTCAGCTCAGCGAGTAAGTTCAATGGCCTCTGTGCAATTTTTTAGGGGAGTCAGCCCCGAGGTGACTGTTGGGTCCAACTATCTGGGTGGCCAGCAAGAGAGTTGATTGAATTGTTTGCAAGCAGCGCAGCTTGAAAACACTAGCTTGGTGCTTCTGCAATGTTCTGATTGACAGACAATCGAGTCGATGGCAGAGTGATGGTCCGGCTGTCAGAAGGGATTATGGTCGTCAGAACTTCAGAAAAAATGTTTAAGTGTGTGAACGATTGAAAGATGCATAGGCAATCATACAAGCACACACTCACATGACTCAACGACGAAATGACTCAAACCATCTAGACACACATGTTCAATATGACTGACCGACGATGCAAGTGACAAGCACGACACTCACGATTGATCATTCATTGATCGAGACAACGCTTGCATGACAGTGAATGTGACTCGGGTGTGAGTGTGATAGATTCTTTCATGGCGAACACAACAAGAACATACGAAGCGAAGACTTTGAGAGTAACCAGAACATGGTCGCAAGCATGACTTAGAAACCAGCATGTAGAAACTTGAAAGAAATGCTCAAGCAATGCAGATGCAAAGACTTACACGGGCTTACAGAGTGAACCTGGGGTGTGTAGTCATCAAGCGAAACTCTCAAGGGAGGCTTCGAAATTGGGTGCATGCCAAAATTTTGGAGGGTGGTTGTAGCTGCTACAACACAGTGTAGAAGGAGGTAGTCATCACATCTCTCCTCAAATATAAGCTACCATTTCTCGAGTTAGTTTGTTTCTCTTACGTATGTAAACAGTTTTCTGCAATTGCTATTGATTAATTGAAATTTTGTTTCACTATATCTCTCTGTTTTGGTTTGAATCTATATTTCATTTCATTGCTTCATAACTTCGGATCAATTAGTTTTTTTTCTATTGTTAACAACTTCTTCCCATACGACACCCTCTTGAAATATCAATTGATTGGTTGGAATTATCAATTAGAGACGGTGAAGGCAATTATCCACTTGTTAGGCTTCCCTGTGGATGGTCATCAGACCTCGCTCAACTATTTTGAATTCCCATCTCCCTTAAGTAGGCAGCAGGGGAAGATTGGGAGAATGTTCTACAGAAGATAAGAAAAAGAGTGCATTCCTAGGGAGTAAGATGGCTCAAATTGGTCAAGAGAGTTATCCTCATAAATAAAATCGGTTCTCTTCTCTCTCCTGGTGTACCTGGGTGTTGCTATTTTAGCACCAACAATCATTAACCAACAAATAAGCAAGTTATTTAAAAAAAATTATGGCAAGGGGACAAGGGAAACAATCGCAAATTCCATCTCGTTAACTCCAACTTGGTAAAAAAACCTAAGAACATGGTTGGATTAGCAATCAAGGATACAGAACTTATGAATCTAGCTCTGGGGGAAAAACTGGTTTGGCGGCTTCTCTGGGACTCCAAAGAGTGGTGGAAAAAGGACTTTACAAGAAAATACTTCCACAAAAATTGTCTCATTAGACCGACAGGAGAATTATGGGAAGGTAAAGGCTCAAAAATTTGGAAATTGTGCAAAGTTTCGTCATCTCTCATTCTGAATCATCTTGGATGGTAACCAGGGAATGGGAAAGGCATCCACCTCTGGACTGATTGCTCGTCAGATCTCGATCCGAAATTCTCAGCCTAGATGGTGGCGCATGGGTTTTCTTATCTAGCGGATATTTCTTGTTGGGATGATTAGGGTCTGTGGTGTGGATGGTTGCCTCTGGACCTACCCAATCACCTATTGAAGCATTGGAAATCCTTTATCAATAGTCTAAAAGGGTTTGTTCTGATCATTACAAGAAAGCTAGATAATCGTGCTTAGATGGGTGGAAAATCCAAAAATTATTATGTTAAATATGGTTGTGCCCTCTTAATCAAGAATCCCTCCTCCCCCCTCCCATCTAAAATATGGGGAAATTTTGGAACGGAGATTGGATTCCTAAGATTAATATATTCAGTTGAGAATTGGTTCATGAGAAAATTCTTATGGCATAAAATTTATGGAAAAGGAAAATTAGCAACCCCTCCCGATGTGTGTTATGTGGTAATTCGAAGGAAACTATCAAGCATCTATTTTGGCAATGTCCCTTTACTGTGGATACCTAGAACTTTTCTTTAGCACCCTTAGTTCCTGCCCCCACCCCATCGCTAAAGATTGGAACAAGATGTTCATTCAGTGGAAACATAAATTTTCATGTTCCCCAAACTTCCTTTTAAGGCGATGTTGGATGGAAATTCCCAAATACCTATCTTGGTCGATTTGGCTTTGCCGAAATCAGGCTATTTTTCAAAATAAGTGCCACAATCTTAAAATTGCAGCAACTAAAGGAATGGCACTTCTCTTCGAGGTTATATCTTCGAGGGGATTTGAAGTTTCGAATATGAAGGACTTATCTAGCACCAAAAAATAGTGGCTCAGAATATCCTCCACTAATCTCAAATCCCCATTGTCGAAGCCCTATGTTGTCCATTCCTTTTGTATCAAACTAAATGGGGAATAATTTGTTGAATGGAAAATGAAAGTCAAAAATACCCAACTGTATTTTGATGGAGCTTCGAAAAGTAACCCGAGGGAGGCTAGAGCGGGATGGGTAATAGTAAACCTCGAATAAAAGACAGAAATAAAGTTCGCATGGGGACTAGGCACCGCCATGAATAATCAAGCGGAAGCTCTCTCTCTTTGGCAGGGTTTGAATATTAGCATTGCTAATGGTATCAAAAACTTGATTATCATTAGTGATTCTATGATGGTAATCCAAAAAAAATTGAAGCTCTTTGAGAATGAGAACCTCCTCGACATTGAATCCTCTTTAATCATTACCAGGATAAATTAATTATTAAAAAAGTTTTAAAAGGTTAAAATGTTCCAAGTGTTGCAGGCTAACAACCAGATGGCAGAAGCACAAGCCAACGTTGAGGTGGCCTTGGATCAAGACTCCTTAAGCATCAATCACTTCGTTAAAATATGTCACATTCCCTTATTCGTATTAAATACTTCAGGTCGGTGTTGTTTAGCGGGGGTACGAGTCTACAGCGCATCAAATTAACAATTATTACGGTTATATCCACGATGGCTTTTTGAAGTGTGTTGAGAGTTGGGGTGGTTGGTAAGGAGTTATGTAACAAGTGTGGCAACTGTAGATCGAAGATCATGTGCTGTGACAAGTGGGTGATGTGTCCTTGGTTATTTACCAGGTGTGTTAATATAGTTCCATTCGTGAGGTGGGCAGGTACCATCACAATTCGTTCTAGGCTAGTTTTGGAGGTGGAGGAGAGGGAGGGTAGATGCTATGCCATGATGCAGAATTGCTTTGCACTTATGAAGGATAAGGAGGGAAGGAATATCGAAATTAACCAGACCATTATTTATAGCAGTTGGCTGCGAACAGTAAATCAAAGGATTTTGTCAATACAGGGTATAATCGCCACCAAGATGGCTTCTGCAAGCAACAAAAGTGGTGGTAGAACAAGGTCGAGACAATCCAAGAATGTAGAAAGCTTGGTTGACAGTTCATGCAAGCAGGTTGTTAAGGAAATTGTTAAAGAGATCAATTAGAACATGACATCTT
Source organism: Pinus taeda (assembly GCA_000404065.3). Classification (NCBI taxonomy): domain Eukaryota; kingdom Viridiplantae; phylum Streptophyta; class Pinopsida; order Pinales; family Pinaceae; genus Pinus; species Pinus taeda. Next base: position 6,201 of record APFE030316615.1, on the reverse strand, counting down.
TGTACATCCAGCTGTCGAAACTTGGAAAAGACATGGAACTACTGCAAAAGACTACGAAGAGCCTGTGCATAGACGTGATGAGTCTGCAACAAAAGGTGGAGAGCATTGAAATTAAAGTAGACACTGCAATGGTTGGGGTGTTAAAGGAAGTTTTTGGATTTGGGGACGGTTTTGTCCCTAATGTTGAAGGTGTTATAGACGCTATTGCTGTTCGGGACCCAAAACCTAGGGTGGGAAGTGCTAAAGAATTGGTTACAGCTTCGGGAGAAATTTTCCCTGGTAGCAGCGCGTAGATGTTTATGTTAATTTGTACCTATGTTTTGTCGACCTATAGAATATGGAGGGGTTTTTTGGAAAGTTTACAATATATGGTATGTACAAAGCTCATATGTAAATAAGGCTGGTAGCAATAGGGTCCTTCTCTAGTTTAAAACGATGAATATTTCTGAAAGATTTCTCTCCAAGATTTAATGGAACCTGGCCCTTTTCCAGTTTATCTAATGAAAATGCTACTTGTTTCTTCTTAAGAAAAAAACAACTTCCCAAGCTTTGATGATGAGATAAAGAAATGCATATTGAACTTCTGCATCTGCAAGCAAATTTTCTCTTGCACTAGGCATTGAATCAACCTCAACTTCACTAATTTGATTAGTTTCTACCAACTTATGGGAGTCTTTCTCAACCTCAAATCGAGGATTGTTCTGAACAAAAGCCAATTCAAAATGATGTCTTTTTTGTTGTAACTCATTTTGTTGTAGTTGTGATTCAAGTTATAAAAACTCAATCTTTTCTTGTGCATTTTGTAGACAGATTATAATGCTAACAAGAGAGTCTTTGTTGATTTTCATTCTTTCATCCGCAATTGATTTTATCAAAATTTTCAAGAACTCTAACACTTCACCAATTACAGCCTTTTTCAGCAAACAAAACAAGTCTCAACAATCCTAGTGGAAGTTGTAGCAATGTTAGACAAACCCTAGCTATTGAAGATTCCAAAAATGAAGAATACCAGATGTGTATCAAACTATCATTGAATATATAATATAGGCATAAATGTCTCTCATATATGAGAATAAGTCAAATGCCACTACATAGAACTAGAGCAAGGCACACGTCTATTGGGATAAAATCTTTATAGCATGATTGGAACAACACGCGAGAGTGGAGTTTTAACCATAAATAATTTTCCAATTACCTTGAATCATTTAACACTGCCACTAGAGACTTAACACTAGTCCTTAAGTCACTGGTTCAAATCTAGCAGGTTGGACCAGTCACTATGATGTCCAAATTTTGATATCATTCCTTAGCGACAAGATTCATGTCGAGTTCACCTACAGCGAGACTCTTTCTGACATGAGCATCAATGTCAGGCTAGAAGGATGTCGAATGGCTCCACTCAACAACCTAGAGGGTTTTGTGCGTTAGGCGGACAATTTGAGACAACAAAAAAGACACACTCACCATTTACCAAGCTTTGATATGCTTTCTCGCCACTGGGGAATACTTTAATCGCCTTTGAGCTTTGAGCTCCCTATGGTGTGCTCACCCATGAGAGCAAAACTTACTAGATGGAAGCTCTTTCACTACAACCATGATGATGTATTCATCTACGAATTATTTCTCCACTTTATGATCATTGGCAACATCAACACTAAAAGTTGGGTCACACAGGGGCTTCACTAGGGGAGCAATAAAAAAATTGAAAAAATATTAAGGGCTATAAGGGGTATAAAAAATGTTAATGAAAAAATATAAATGGGTATAAAAAATGTTAATGAAAAAATGGATACCTACAATATCTAGTGAAATTAGGGGTTTTTTAAATTGGGAAGGTTTATTGGGTTAGTATTGGTAGGGGGGTAAACAATCTAATTCTTAGAGTTATTTTCCAATATGTAGTCAAATTTAGGGTATTGTTTAATATGCCATGAACGCACGTGATATGTCGGAGGTTCATTGAGTGAAGCCTCCGTGTTGGGTCACAAGCAAGGAATGTAATAACAAAGTCCAGAGTTATATGCGAAGACACCACAGAAGCATGGCTTAGAGAAAGCGTAGGTATTCAATATTGTACAATGCAATTCAAAGCCCATGAGAGAAATCTAATCTAAATAACAAATTATAAGTTTTGTAAGAAAAGGCATCCAACAAGAAGTTCAGGCCTTGGGTATATTTGTGGATTACCGCATAGAGCAAGGATACCAGCAATCCACAGCAAATGATGCATACAAGTCAATGCACTAGGGTTTCAAGGCAAGAATCATCAACAACATGACTTGATTATGATGTGAGAGTGTCCAGCACAAGAGGAAAATGTTATTTTTGTTTGGCGGGTAGAGCTAAAATAGGGAACGGTCGAGGGTCTATGAAAAATTGAGACAGTTGCAGAAATGCTTAGGCCAACATATCTGACGGGCTAAGCAAATAGGAGTTACTACATAGTGGCTTAGAAAAATGCCTACCTTGAGAATGCCCTGGCAACCTAAAATGAGGACCTTGAGCGTAGGTAGCCTAAGCTAAGGACCCGTTGGCCTATGGCTCTGATACTATATTAAACACACACTAATAAACATAATTTAGGATAAACATGGAATACTTTCTATTCACAAAGATTTACATATATTAATATAGTCTTATGGCCCTTGTTTTTCATATTCCAAGTGGTCTCTTGGACTTCACCAAGTGTTCATATTTGTCCACACCAACCCTTAGCGGATCAGGGGTCCAAAAAAAACTATTTTGACAACTTTTTAATTAAACCATATTATCATCAAAATCAGAGTCTAACTCTTATAAATTTTGGAGTGTTTTTAGGCATATTTGGCCATTTGGAATCACAAGTTTGAGTTGTGAAATCTTTACAATTCAAAAGTCTCCAAAATTTGTGCTAAATCTATATACACTTAAAAACACATTTCAAATAACATAAAATTAAAATTTGACTAAAAATATTTCACCACACCAAAAGTTCCAAAATATATAATAATTACACCAAGCTTAATGAAAAAGCAATGGGTTAATTCATATCATATTCACATCACAGACACATACATATCAAATTCTCAAAGTCGTGTTCAGAGAGACATATATATGGCATCGTATACCAAGTGGAGGAATTGTCTAAATTGTCAAAAATGGCGGAAATTTGGCTAAAAAATTTCAAAAAAAAAGAGCAGTATTTGAATCATGGTAAAAATGGATTTAGGACCATCAAAACCTCTGGGGCACCCAAAATCTTGAAGTTTGACAGCGGTGACCTGGATTTTATCAAAATTTTGTGGAAATTTGCAGTCAGACTAAGGCCATGGTATTCGCAAAGCAATGTCAAAGAGTGAGAAATAATACTGGAGTATGGAGTAGTTCTCAAATATACATAATTTTGCGCAAAATTGAATCAAGTAATTATGAGACCAAACCTCCCTACCTAACCATTAAACTATATCTTCGGAAATTCAAATAAGACAACTTCCATACCAATATGGACCATCCATTATCACCATCCCATCTTTTTTTCCCAAACTTTTCATACATAAAATCGATTTCCTCGGAGAAAATTTCCTTGCAAGTTGGAGATATGTAGTCATCTCTGCAAAAATATGTTAAAGCTGTAACGGTGGTTTCAGGGCATTTGCACCGGAAGTGTTTAAACCAGGAACTGAGGTTTCAGGTATTGCACCGACAGAGTATTAAACCAGAATGGAGATTTCAGGTATTGAACTGACACACAGTGTTTTTAACTTTAGGATTGGCACATAAGTCTTCCGCCGGATTCAATGCAAAAGTATTCCAACTGTAAAGCCAGTGGAAAAAATAAAAATGTCAATAGCTCTGTGACAGCAGCAGCTCGCAGAGGTTGGTAGGTGTACTGTTTAAAGAGAAATGCAGGGTAGGTATGCTCTGCTTTTCAGACTGTACTTTATAGTAAGGACAGAGGACATACACACAACGTTGTCCACAGAATATGCAAGTGCATCATGCACATGCAAAGTTTAAAACCTTTGGACAGAAAAATGAAATTAAGAGATATCTTAGAACTGTCACAGATAGGTTTAAAACTATTTCTGATTGTTCTGAAAAGTTCATCTTTCTCAAATGGCAAAAACCAAAACCCATATAAAAGAAACCGAAAACCCATAAAATGAATATAAACCAAACTCTGATATGACAAACCTTAACCGATCATCCCTAAATAAAACCAAAACCCAAAAAATTCATATAAACCAAACTCTGATAGAAGAAACCTTAACTGATCATCTCTGCAAATTACAAGAAAGTAATTAATTAAGGAATGTTCCATATAAGAATTTTTTTTGAATTTTTTTTAGATTTGTGGTTAGAATCCGTGCTCAAATTTTATTTGTTTGTGTTGTTTATCATGGATTTTTGTCTGTATATATAGATTCAGCATTTTAAAAAAAATTATAACATCTCGATTGTAAAGAGTTCACACATCAAACTTATAATTTCAATAAATCTCTACAAGATTCTAAACAAATTAAGAAAAATAAATAAATAAATTTGAAAAATCTCACTTATAGACAATTCCATTAATCATAACTATTTTGCCTAACAGTGAAAATTAATAACTCACATTCAAGGATCATCATTGAATTATTTCAAATACTTTGGTCTAACTATATTTCAGAGAGAAAGAAACAAATCACTAATTTCTATTTTTTCCTAAAAAAAAATCAGCCAAATTATAACATCATATTATTTTCTCACCCAAAATTTATAAAGTAAAATTATTTTATTTTAAAATGCTCAAAATTTTGTAGAGTTTATATTAAAAACATTAAAATTTTGAATATTTTTTCAAAAATATCAACAAAAATTTTTACAATTTGTGCATTAAGAACTAGTTAAATTAGTTAAGATTTCAAAACTTTAACATATATTTTTATCCTTAATATTTTCCTTGCTCAAATTTTATGTGTTTTTGCATTTTAAAATAAGTGTTAACATGTATGTTTGGGTAGCTCAATTGGCAATGGCCATGGAAATGAAGTCTCATTGAATGGGAAGTTTTGAATTCAAATCTTGTGTGGGTTCAAATCTTGTGCTATAGTTGTAAAATGTGTCTTTGGGTAGGGTTTGTTTTGGACATGATAAAGGTATAGTCCTGCCAAGCTTACAAAAAAAGAAATAGTGAAACTATTTGATCATTATTGTGATATATTAAAAGAATTAGCAGTTATGCTTTGAAAAATAGTTGTAAAATGCAATTTTTTGTAAGATTTGTTTGGACTTGGATGAGATGAGTTCTTACAGCTTACAATATATATATATATATATATATATATAAATACTATATTATAATATATGTTAACGAAGGCTAACATAATAGCTTTCTCCCTTGCCCTTTTATATAATGAAACTATTGTCATCTATTTGTTATATAAAAGAATTAACAATATATGTTTGAAATGTTTAGTTATAAATCTATCTTTTGGGTAGGATTTCAATCTGTTTTAGGAATATTAAAATTATTATTACATACATCTTAATTTTTAAAAATAAAATAATATTGCATATTTATAAATAGATCAGCAGTATAGTTGTTTTTAATGAGTTTAAGTATTAAATGTTATAAGTCTATTAAGTAAATAGAGATGGTAAACTATTTAGTGACAATAATATATAATTTAAAAATATAAAATTTTAATTATTTTTTTTTTATTTTTTATTGATATACAAAATTATTAAACATTTCATATAATCTAATATTAATTTTTTTATTAATATAAAATTATTGGTAACCTTTGAATAAAGGAAATGTATCAATTACTTACTGATGAGATATCTCACTCAATTATGAATGCAATAAAAACATAAACAAAATCTGATGTGATCCATGTACTCTTGAATTTTTAATTAATATAAAAAATATTTTGTCACATTTGAATAAAGAATAAAATGTTTCACTCAATTATAAAATGGAATAAAAACTGATGTGACTCATGTACTCTTGGATTTTTAATTAATATAAAAATTATTCTTACCTTTGGATAAAGAAATGTATCAATTACTTAAGTATGAGATATCTCACTCAATTATGAAATGCAGTAAAAATAAAAAATAAAAACAAAATATGATATGACTCATGCACTCTTGTCTAGTTATTTGAGGCATTCGGCCATAACATGTCCAAATTGACAACCAATCCATGAGACATAAATGTCAATAAAATAAATTGTG